>LOEQ01011982.1:6862-19656 GCA_001685075.1 Bramus lutescens
TTGGAAGAGCAGGCAATGCTCTTAACTGCTGAGCCATCTCTCCAGC
The DNA here is from genome assembly GCA_001685075.1 of Bramus lutescens. Classification (NCBI taxonomy): domain Eukaryota; kingdom Metazoa; phylum Chordata; class Mammalia; order Rodentia; family Cricetidae; genus Bramus; species Bramus lutescens. The sequence goes on from LOEQ01011982.1 coordinate 6,909, forward strand.
CCCCACTTACAGTTATCTTAAAGCTCGTGTTTCCTCAGTCACTTCAGGGGCAAGACGAAGGTGCAGAGCATTGCTCTGTGGTTGGTGCTAGCTGTCTGCAGTACTGACTCCAGTTAAGGAGAAGGCCCATGAGACCATAAGCCCTCCCTCAACTTCTTCTCTATCCTTACCTGTTTTAATTCAGTCATGCAGGTTTTATTATTTGCCCTTAAACGCTGGCACACTCAGATGTCCAGTCTTAATTCTGGAATGTGAAGCTGTGGATGGAGGGCAGCAGCCTCTCCCCATGGCTGTCACACTGCGAGTGACTCACTGAGTGGCAGAGTTACCTGGACTGTTTCTCCATGAGGAGTTTCTTCCTCCCTGTTCCTTCCACTGGATGACTCCACTAAACTGACAACTGTCATAAGCAGGATTTTAAAAGGTATTTTGTTGTTGTTGTTGTTATTGTTTGGTCTTTTGAGATAGGGTTTTTCTGTCTGTCTTTAGGAAAGCCCTGACTGACCTAAAACTCACTCCATAGACCAGGCTGCCCTTGAACTCACAGAAATCTGCCTTGCTCTGCCTCCTGAGTGCTGGGGTTAAAGGTGTATGCTCTGACTGCCTGGCAAATGATTTTAATCATAAATTCAAAACGCAGAGTTGAAAACTCTGTGGAAGACTGAAATTGGATTTAAAAATTCCCAGAACTGATCCATTCCAAATTTCAACTTTGTAAAAAAAAAAAAAAAGTGCCAATTCTTTGAATTTACTAGCAAAACTCAGAGGTGTAAAATAAATACAGCTCACACCTCAGTACAAAAGAGAGGGGAACTTGATGAGACTAGATATCAGAACAACAAGAGCCAGAAGAATAGTCCCAGGAGGTAAGAAGGATCCAAAAGGCCACAGACCACCTGCTGTCCCTGCTAGGAGAGCCACCAAGGGCCAAGCCCTCAGTTCCTTCGGGATCAGTAGGATACACCGGTCTTCATTTGATTGAGTCTTCAACTACCACCCTGTGTTTAATCTGCTAAAGATTGCTAACCACATTTGAGTCAGCCTTTTCTTAAAAGCTACAAACTACATAAGGGATTTTCAGGTCATCCCCAGCATTTCCTTTGCTTGAATTAATGGAAGCAATTTGAAACACAAGTGACTAACAAATTTTGCCAACTACTGAGTGATATGGCTATCATTGACTGTAAAGCCAATATGAAGTTAAAGGACTTATTTTCATATAAAATACTTAGTTCCAACTAGATGAACCAAGAGTCTAACAATGACATAGGCAAGCTCATGTGTAAAACAGTTATTACTGTAAACAGAGTAGGGTAGAGACAAGAATAAATCTTTTTAAAAATCAGTCTTATTAATAACCTCACCTCAGACATTACTAATGTCTCCCAGACAAGTGATTTAGGTTTATTGAAAATCCCTAATTTCCCTGTGGAGGAGCCAGTTCATCTCAGCACTCCAGCCAAGGTGTCCCCCCATTGAAGACTCATTATCCCTTGAGGATGCACTGACAAAGGGCTCCTGTTAACATGATTGCTAGCTTCACTGGACAAATAAAACCCTCTTCACCAAAAGAATGTTGACCATATGTTTATTTATTCCTTACTATGAGTAGTAGGTTGTTGGCAGAAAGTTCTCTCTGTCGGTGAGCACTGATGTTGTGCTCTCTTTCTGGTTCTTTTGCCATGAACACTAGTTTCTCTTGAAGATTGCTCTCAGTACCAACTAGCCACTTTTCACTTCTGGTCATCAGTCTGTTTCTGAAACATTGATGCTAAGTTTTTAGAAAATGGCATGGGAACAATCCTGCCAGTATCCCTCACTGTGGAGCGATACATATGCGGAAGGAAGGTAGGGGCCACTTCCCTGGATTCCTTCTTCCAGATGAAGAGCTCTTCAATTTACCCTCCATGTTTCCTTTCGTATAGTTAATGTAATTTTCTATTAAAAGGTTTGCTTATATTTTGTCTGTGTGTCTGTATGTGAGTCTGTGTTTGTATGTGCACACGTGTGTATTTGTGCCTGCGGAGGCCAGAAGTGGATGTCGGTCCTCATGATGGAGCAGCAGGCACATTAACCTTCCCCCTCCATATTTCCATCTTCTGGCTCATGATTGGTAACTGCATAGGCTTAAGACTGTTTGAGTGAGACTTCCCAAAGAACAACACTACTCTGAGGGATTTCTTTTACATTGGGCCTCAATCATTTTGGAATCATGTTTGGGGATCATCTAAACATTGGAGAGGATATTCTCACAGTTTTTGCTATTAAACCCCTTATTCTCTGTTCATCGTGGTTGGCTGTTGTATCTAATTGCAATGTTCTGCCATCTTAAAGTAACCAAACTGTGCCTAGACTGGATCTTGTCTCTTCTTTGTCAAAATGCAAGCAGATCCCTTGAGTTGTTCTTCCCGGGCCTTCGGATGCTCTTCCTGCCTAGCTCTCTCTCCTCCAGCAAGAATTTCCTATGAAGACAGTCTGAATTCCTAAGACGCTTTCATACAAGAACAGGCCTCAAGCTTGCCTGCTTCTCTATCTCCCCAGTGTTTCTCAGAGCTTCTTCCTAAGTACAGTGTGACACTCCTGTACTGGTTAGCTGACTCATCACCGTCTCAGTGTTGGGAGCCGTGGGCCACAGACCTGGGAAAAGATTCCATTCACTGCCTCCACCCACCTTAGTCATCAACAGAAGCCCTGGCACCTGGGGCATCCCCTCTCCACAGATTCAACACAGACTCATGTCCTGGCAGCGTCTGTCCTCTTGACTTCCAGGGTGTTGGCCTTTTAACACCTGGAAACACCTGGATAGAAAATTTGGGTGGAGCGCACATACTATGAATCATCCCAGAACAGGCAATCCCTAGGATGAGAAATACCACTGCCAGAAAAGGTTCCAGTTACCTGCTATGGCCACAGGCCCTTCAAGGAGTGACTACTATTTTACATGTTACAATAGCACGGCCACCATTGCCACCACTGCACATGGTAGTTCATGCTTGCGTGAGCAAACAGAAAATTGTCTAGGCTGGCTTCATATAAGGATCTTGGCTAGTGGTTTACTAACCAAGTTGACCATGAGAGTAATCCGGAAGGCTCACTAATGTTCAAGCAGCTCCGTTAGAAAAAAATCTAATGGTCGAACGTAGGATGAGCTATGCTCTTTTTCCTCATTGAGGCAACTATTTAGAGATGCACTGTGAATTGAGAACAGAAAAAACATGCATAATATATGCATGACTAATTTACTTTAGGGAACTCTAGAAAAGAATTGGAAATTCTAGAAGACCTGGTTTTATTCCAAAAATCTCTCCCCTTAAATACATCTATAACAGAGTATTGCTCAGCTCTCCTGACTCTGCGTGTGTGTGTGTGTGTGTGTGTGTGTGTGTGTGTACATGTGACCATAAGTGTGTTATGTGTATGGGATGGATATGTATCTACAAATGTGTGTAGACATGTAGCTATTTGTATATAGAGGCCACAGAGCAAGCTCTGGTGTGGTTCTTCAAGTTCCATCTATTCCAGGTCCTTATGCTTGCAAGGCAAGCATTTTACCGGCTGAGCTATCTCTCTGTGGGCCCTTGTTATTAATTTTTGCATAGCATGCAAATTAATAGGTTTGAATGTGATGTTTTTATGAACAAATGTCAATATACTTTATCCTTATTTGCTTTCCCACCAACTGCATTTCCCTGCTCCTCCTGCCCCACTTGTCCCCTGGTTATACCTGTAGTCTTGTTTGCTTTCTGATCACATGTACTTAAATTGCTAAGGTTTTTGCCCTTTCCTTCCCCTATGATTGTTCCGTCCCCACATATATTTTCTTTTACAATTTGATGATTTACAGATATATGCCCATACTCTTGCATGCTTGCATGTGCACACACACTCTCTCTCTCACACACACACATTTAAATTTGTATTCCATATATAAAAGAAAACAGCAGATTTGTCCTTTTGAATCTGGTTTACAGAACTTAACGATTTCCAGTTCCATCCATTTTCCTATGAAGGTCATCGTTGAGCCCAGCTCGTGATGTTTCAGAGGACTAACAGGAATCTGTGAGTAGCTGGGCCTATGGCTCCTACATTTGTTCTTTATTAGCTCTTGTATTCCTTCTTTTGAGAACTCTCTATGCAGCTCATCAGCCTATTTATGGAATGGATAATTTTTTTATTAAAACACAGTTACTTCATTTCCTTTCTTTACTTCCTCCAACAACTTGGAGGCTTTGGTGTTTAAGTTTGAAGATCGGCCAAGCACCAGTGGCACACAGAACTTTAATCCCAGAACTCAGGACGCAGAGACAAGCAGATCTCTGTGAGCTCAAGGCCAGCCTGATGTATAGAGCAAGTTATAAGACAGGCTCCAAAGTTACAGAAAAATCCTGTCTTGAAAAACCAGGGGGAACAAAAGGTTTGAAGATCTTTATAGACCCTCAATAATTATCATCTGTCTGATGTAGAGTTGGTGTGATGGCTAAACTTGGCTGTCATCTCAGTAAGCCATTGGACATGTCTCTTTCATAATTTCTTCCTTCTTCTTCTTCTTCTTCTTCTTCTTCTTCTTCTTCTTCTTCTTCTTCTTCTTCTTNTGGCCTTGAACTCACAGAGATCTGCCTGCCTCTGCCTTCCAAGTGCTAGGATTAAAGGCATGCACCACCACCGCCCGGCCATAATTTCTTATGTATATTACTTTGATCATCTTCCCTCCACTATTTTTCTTATCTTCCTCCTCTTCTAAATAAGCACTCTTCTTTCCAACAAGTCCCTCATATTGTGGTGTGTGTGTGTGTGTGTGTGTGTGTGTGTGTCTACGTGGGTGCCACATTATATTTTACTAAGGTTGTTTGCATAAGCATGCATGTTGCGTTACTTGCTCAAGCAAAGGCAACTTACCCATGACTACATCTTGAGAACTATGACTCTCCTGCCTCAGCAACCTTTAACTGTCTGTCACTTCTCAGGGAGAGGCTCAGCTTCCCTTAACCATGATATAATATTAATATGTCCAGTCTTGTTAAAGAACCACCATTGGTAAGAGTTCATGATAATAAGACCCATATGACATCCAGAACTCAACATTTCTATGAGGCATTGGTTTAATTAAAGTATGAAGACCAACTCAAAATGTTTGCATCACCATTCCATTGGGTCTTGGTCTAAACGGAAAGGAGCAAGTGAACCAGGCACCAGTATTTATTGACCTCTGCTCCCTTACTGTGGATGATATGTGACTAGCTTCCTTAAGACCCTGCCACTATGACTTCCCCATCATGATAGACTGTGCCCTAGAAACATGAGACAAATCAGCCCTTCCTTTATTAAGTTGCCTTTGTCAGGTATTTTGTCATAGCCATGAAAAAAGTAAATACAGAAAATTGGGGACAGCAATAGATTTAACCACATAGTTCTGAGGACTTTACAACTGGTCTGTGGGGTGCAGAATATGCAAGAGTATGACATTTTGATCTAGAAAGTTCCTAGAGCCCAGCAGGAAGAGTTTAACAGTCCATTCTGTTGGGAACTTAAAGACCAGAATACTGAAGGAAAATTGGAAGGTGAAGGTTCAGTTCATTGGGGTTTAGGATAAAAGAATGAATCTATTAGTAACTGGGTCAGAAGCTCTTATCCTATGATAAAAATTGAGCTGCATTCTGCCCGTATCCCAAGAACTTGAGTGTGCCTGGATTTAAAAGAAACAGATGAAGTTATTTTGTCAAGAGAATTTTAAGACAGGATAACAGTCATACTGTGTCATACTTATGGCTCACTGATCTTATCTGTGTTTACAGGAAGTGGAGGATAAAGATGAAAAACAGACAGTTTGGCAAAAAAAAAAAAGTGTGAACAAGTTCAAAACTACAGGCCGGGAGGTTCAAAAGTGGCTGTCCTTGGTGAAGAGACTAGTGCCACTAACTAGAAGCTTCACTGAAAAAGCCAGAAAGATGACCTGAGGATTAGACCCAAGCATCAATTTGAAAGGAGAAGTGAAAATGTCTCTGAAGGAGTTCTCACTCAAAGGCAACTACAGAAGAATGAGTTTCCCCAGGATCGACAACACGTAAAGGCCAATGCAGCTGTGTTCTGAGTGGGGCCAGGTATATTCAGAAATGGCAATAGAGCCTCACAGTGCCATCCAAATGGTACCAACCTTTCTAAAAATAGGGAAATAATTCAGACTTGCAGGACAGTTTCAGAGTCACTGCAGCCAGGGAATATATGGCAGAGGCAGAGTCCCTTAAAGAAGGCCCGGAGGGGCCAGTATGCAAAGCTGTATAGATAAAACTCATGCTGCAATGGGGACCCATGGATGCTGAGATGCCAGACCGTACAGTATCCACTGGGGATGGCATGGAGTAAAGCTGGTTCCAGAGAGAGGCTGTGTGTGCTAGAGAGTGCAGAGCTGGAGGGGCAGGGCTAACCAACCACTTTGGTGTCTAGATGATTTCATCATAAACTCTGGATGCTGAATGAACAGTGGTGGTGGATTTGGTATGTTTCTTGCTTTGTTTTGCTTCTTCATTGGCATTTCCCCATTCTTCCTTTTTTGTAAAGAGCTTGTTTTGTCTATGTCACTGAATACTGGAAACATGAAATATTTCCATATTGATTTTATTGGGCTCCCAACTAAACTCTAAGAAGAGACTTTGGACTTTGGAATAGTGTTAGGTCTGGTAAAGAATAGGAATTTTTGAGTTGGAGTAAATGAATTTTACATTATGAGGTGAAAATGAGCCTTCAAGACATGAGGTGGAAGGTTATAGGTAAAAAATATGTTTTGATATCAACTTGCCAACAAGCAGACTTACTTTTCAATATATATGTATGTATTCATGTAGGGGCATGTGTATTCCATAGAACATGTGTGGAGGTCAGAGGGCAATTTGGAAGAGTCAGTTCTCCGCATCTCACATGTGGATCTGGTCACTGACCTCAGGCCATCAGGAATGGTTTAAAATACCTTTACTTGATAAGCTGTCTCACCAACTCAAAGTAGGTTTTTGGCGATGAATATTGACCTTAAACATGACAAGATCTAGGATGACCTTGGACACAAGTCACTGGGCACATCTGTAAGGGAGTTTCTTGATTAGGTCAACCAGCCTGTGAAGATCCAACTTCATGCTGAGAGGCATCATCCCATGGGCTGGCATCCTACTGTGAATGACATAGAACAAAGGAGCTGAATGCCAAAATTCTCCACCCTCCCATTCTCATCTGCAGATTCAGGATGGCCCGCCACTGTGACTTCCTGGACATAACAGACTAAACTTTGGAAGTGCAAATCCAAACACACTCTTTATTAAGTTGTCTTTGCAATATATTTCATCATGGCAAAAAGAAAAGGAACCACTGAAGGGATCTTTTCATCTCACTTAACCCAATCTAGAAATTCTCTCCCCAACATTCTCAGAGGTTTACCTCTTAGGTGGCTTTATATCTTGTCAAGTTGATGATCAGTATTAACCATTATAGTTTTCTTTGTGTGTGTCTGTCTTTATACGGTTTGGGGACCAGGGTAATACTGAATTTATAGAGTGAGTTTGTTGTGTCCTTGCTGTTCTGTTTTATGGAACAGTTTGAAGAACACAAATATGAACTCTTCTTCAAAGGTTCATCTCAGCAATGGATTTGTCAATTCTGGGTTTTTCTTTGTTGGAAGACTTTACTACAACCCAAATAAGTCTGCCTGTTGCAGATCTATTTGATTTACTTCTCTAATGTTGATTCAATTTTCTTATGTTTCATATACCTGGGAATTTATTCATTTCTTCCAGATTTTCCAGGGGTTTTAAAATAAATTTTCAAAATACTGTTCAGTGCTACTCTGGATTTCCCTGGACCTTGTCGTGGTACCTTTCTCTTTCATCTGAACTTTTATTGTCTTGGAATTTCTATCCCTTTCTTTTGGTTAGTTTGATAGCAGTTTGTTAATTTTTTTAATGTTTTCAAAGAACCATCTTTCTTTGTAATTCCTAGATTGCTCATGGTCTCCAGTTCACTAATTTCAGTCTTTAATGTCTTTAATCTTTCTTTCTTCTTATAGCTTTGGGCTTTGATTTGTTCTTGTGTTTCTAAGACCTTGCAATGAAAGATCTGGACATTTAATTGAGAACTTCCTGGTGTTTTAAATTTTTGTGCTTTGTGCTATAAACATTCAGGTGCCAGAATAACTATGAGATGGCATTGCTAGTTTCTACTTGCTTTATATCTTTACGTCCATCTTTGACTTTCATCTTTGGGTGTCTATGATCCTTCCCTGGAAACAACACAACTTGGATCTTCTAATACAGCCAGTCTGCATCTTTCAAATGGTGCACTAAGACCATTTGTGCTTAATGCAGTTATTGAGGCTATTTGCTAATTCCTCATTTTGTTAGCTGTTCCTAAGTTGATTGGATTATAGTTTGTTCTTTACTTTCTCCCCTGGTGGTATCAGGCGTTTGCTGGTTTAGTGTGTTAGCAGTGATAGGTTTCATCCTGGTGTTTTCTTCATCTCTTCCTCTTGTGAATTTAATTCTCTCATGTGTTTTCTTCTTCCTCTGTGTACAGAGTTCCTTTATGTTTTTACTATAGTACTGTCTTAACTGTTATAAATTTTCTTAGTTTGTAATTCTTTTTTAAATAACCTTAATTCTCCATCTTTTAATTATTTATTTACTTACTCTGTGCGTGTGCATGTGTGCTCATGTATATGTGTGCCATGACATCCTTATGAAGATCAGAGACCAACTTGAGGGCATTCTTCCACCATGTGGGTGCTTCTGGGGATCAGAGACCAACTTGAGGGCATCAATCCACCATACAGCCTCAGAGGATGGAATTCAGATTGTCGGAAATGGCAGCTTCTTTGCCCACTGAGCATTCATGTATATTTTCGCCATTAGTATCTGAGTGTTACTAGATGCTGCAATCCTTGTTGGAAACTGCTTGACTTTTGTTTGTTGTTAAAATTTTGTCACTATTATCGTTGTTGCTCTTGTATGTGTTAGTGTACATAAATGGGCACACATGTCGTTTCAGTTACATAACATGTTCAGCATCCTTGTGGAGATCAGAGGACAAGTCAGGTTCTCTCCTTTAGGTAGGTTACAAGAATTTAACTAAGGTCATCTGGCCTGTGTGGAAAGTTCCTTTACATGCTGACTCATCTTGCCTCTCCATTTGTTTACTTCTATAGTCTGAAATAAATTATGTCATACTTTTCTGATGTTTAGTTTGCTGATAAGAGATCTGGTGTGAAGGAGATCATGTCTTTTCCTTTGTAGTGAATTTTAAGCTTTAACTTATAGTTTTTAGTATTGTACTTTTAATATTTTGATGGTGCTGTCGTAGACAGGTTTCTTGCTGGTTGTGTTTTCTGGGTGCTTGTAAGTGCTTCTTTTGCTTGGATATTCATTTTCTCTAAGTTTTGGTAATTCTCTGATATAATTTTATCAAATAGATCCTCACTGCTTTCATACTCTATCTCAACCCTCACCTTCTTCATTTACCTTGTAGATTCTCAGGTTGGGTCTCAAATGTATCCCAGAATGCTTTGAAGGTTTGATCATTCGTAGTTATTTGTTTTTTCTTTTAATGTAGCTGAGTGTATTGTGGCCTGGATCTTGTTTTCTCTCCCTCAAATGATGTCTTCTGTTTGTGCTTCTCTGTTAATGATGCTTTCTCACTGTGTCTTTTACCAGGTTTTTTGACTTCCATTTTTATCATTTCTGATTTGGGGTTTTGTTGTCGTTTGTTTTCATAGTTTCAGTTTCCTTGATGAATATTTCTCCATGACTTTTTTCACTTCCATAATGGTTTACCTTTTCATCAACTTTGGCTGTCTTTTCTCATCTAGGTACCAACCTGATTTTCTTATTTCATTCATCTGCTCATTTGAATACTCTATGTGATTGGTCACGGATCCTCTTCACAAGTAGGATCCTCAGTGTTTATCTAGTGTGTCATTATCTTTAACACCTCTCTCTCCTTTCTTAAAGAAACAATTCACTAGCTCATCAGAGCATGACTTACTCTCGAGGTATCCATTCTGCTTCACCGTGTCTAAAAGCTTCAAATTCCTATGACACAAACTTATCCAAAGCAAATTTATCCCCAGCATTGAAAGAATGACCTAAATTTAGACATCTATGATAGTTTGAATTAGAATGACCCCACGTGTCCATATATTTGAATGCCTAGTCTCCGGGGAATGGGACCCCTTGAAAGTATTAGAAGAATTAAGAGGTTGTGGTCTTGGAAGAAGTGAGTCATGGTTGGTGGGCTTTGAAGTTTCAAAAGCCAGGCCCAGTTTCTCTTTCTGCCTTCAGATCAGGATGCTCTCAACTACTTCTCCCATGCAATGTATGCTGCAATGCTCCCCACCATGATGATAATGGACTATCTCTGAAACTGTAAGCAAGCCCCCAACTAAATACTTTCTTTTATAAGGGTTGCCTTGGATATTGTGTCTCTGCACATCAATAGAACAATAACTAATAAAGAAGTTGATACCAGAAGTGAATCAAAAAAGCAATCAAGTCAAGTCAAGAGCTCAGTGAGCTCTTCTGCAGGAGCTTGCTGAATAAAATTGTTGAGAGCAGTGTAGACAATGGAGGCTCCAGTTGGGGAGTTTCAGAGTGGAGCAAGGACTCTACTGGGCCATTTGTGTGAAGAATCTGTGATGCCTGTCCAGCCAGAGATGAAAAATCAGCTGTGGTTAACAAAAGCTCAGAACGACTGAAGCAAAACCTTTGCTTTGCTGGGAAAGTGGGCACTGGTCAACTAAGACTGAAGAATCAGCTATGGTAAATAAAGAAAAAAAGCATCACTGAGGTGAAATCTTTGGTCTGCCCCAAGACTATGTCTTTAAAGAGACAACTTTTAAAGTGTTTGAATATGTAAGGCTGTAAGAACTTTTAAGTATGTAAAATGTTTTATATGTGATATCTTTCTTTAATGTGTGGTCTTGGGGATGAACAAAGGTTGTGGCTTGGCAGTGACATGATTGGGTGTCAAGTTGGCAAAGGTTCAGTTGTGCTGGCTAGTTTCATGTCAACTTGACACAAGCTAGAGTTGTCAGAGAGGAGGGAACCCCAACTAAGAAAATGTCACCCTAAAACTGGGCAGTGGGTAAGCATATAGGGCATTTATCTTAATTAGTAATTAAGGGATTTGATGGGAGAAGGTCAAATCAGTTGTGGGTGGGGTCATCTGTGGAATGGAAATCTAAGAAACGAAGCTGAGCAAGCTACAGGGAAGAGGCCAGTAAGCAACACTCCCCCACGGCTTCTGCATCAGCTCCTGCCTCCATGTTCCTGCCTTGTTTGATTTCCTGTCCTGACTTCCTTCAGTGATGAACAATGATATGGAAGCATAAGGCAAACACACCCTTTCTTCCACACTTGCTTTTGGTCATAGCCTTTCATCACTCTAACAGGAAGTAACCCTAACTAAGACAGAAGTTGGTCTCAAGCACTAGGGATATTGCTGTGACATCCCTGACCATGTTGTTTGTTTCAGGACAATGGAAGGTTTGTGACTTTGGGTAGAAAAATGATTAGATGCTTTAAGCAGCATATAGGCTATCCTAGAAGGAGTATGGAAGATATCCCTGAGGATTGTTTGAATTCTGGAACCCAGATTAAGAAGTTTTGGAGGGAAAGGATATTAATGAGTGATCTAGAGACCATTCTTGTGGTATTTTTGGCAAAGAACGTGACTGTTTTTTGCTCTTGTCCTCAAAAATCTACCTGAGGATAAATTGAAGCATTTGGCTTAATGACATTGGCACCTCTGACTATAAGAAAGCCTAGTATTGACTGTGACTGTGTTGTGTGACAACTAGTCACTCTTATGAAAGTCTATAATGAGATGGAGCAAGCTGAGCAAGAAATAATTCACATTATACAGTTTGAAGGAAAAAGGAGCACTAGGAAATATAATATTTGAGCCAAGTACCCTGTTCAAGGAGATAAAAAGATTAAAGGAAAGCCTGATGTTACATGCAAAAAGGGAGTGGTGACCTCAGGCCAAGACCCCACCCAGTTAAGCTTCTGTCTTGTGGAAAAGACTTAAGAAAAGCTTAAGCAGTGAAGGAAACCATCAGAAATAGGAAGCTGATACAAAGGCAACTGAAAGAGGGGGCCATGGTCCAGCCCCATCAAGCAGAGTAGTGCTTGACAATTTTGGCCACTTGGTTCTGGCGTTAGAGTCAAGGATACAAGAAGGGATTATGAAATCTCCCTCCATGTCTAAGGAAAGCAGCTGAGGCCAGGCATGTGTCAGGTGTGTGCTTGCATGGAAACCATCATTTATGCTTTCTCTTACAGAAGCTGCCTTGGTCATGGTATCTCTTCACAGCAAGAGAATAGTGATGAAGACAACATCCAAATCTTCCAGCCTGTCTTTTATGATGCTATAGGGACTGGGGAAATACTCATTTCCATCACTGCAGAAAAGCAGTGGATCCTACTGTTATTTAATAAGAGGTTGTTTTGACAACCTCTTGTGGGAAATCCACGGGAAGGACCGAAGATGGAGACTTAATTCCAGTTTAGATTAAACCTACTTATTTTTATTGCTAGCAAAAGGGCAGCAGCCTTAGAGCCCAATCAGCATGCTGTGCCAAAAGGAAAAGAAGGTAGATATTTAAGGTGTACAATACAATCAATCATCTATGGAATCCATAGCTGGCAATGATGTAGGAGGCTCTTCTATCTATCTGTTGGTTTCATTGGTTAATTAATAAAGAAAACTGCTTGGC
>LOEQ01011983.1:3074-14451 GCA_001685075.1 Bramus lutescens
GGAAGTGGGAGGAGGTAGAATTTTTTAATAAAAAAGAAATAGAATAGTAAAAAATGAATTGGGTTAAATCAAGATATGAGAGTTAGCCAATATGAGGCTAGAACTAATGGGTCAAGCAATGATTTAATTAATACAATTTCTGCAAGGTTATTTTGGGGCTAAACTAGTCATGCAGCCATGAAAACAAGCGGGCATGTCCTTACCACTTACATTACCCTAGGAAAGGGAAATAGACTAGATAACTATGGAATGATTGTGGTTGGAGGACACTCTATTGGAAGAATCAAGTGAGGAGGATGAGGGAAGAGGAGGAGGGAGGGAACACAGATAACTTCAGAACCTATTGATCATACTGGATTGCGTTGCCCAGCCTTAATACAAGGGAAGGTGCTCAGTTTTATAGCAAGGTTCTCAGTCTTCTGCATAGTCTTATGTTGTGCTTTGTTGATAGCTATGGGAGGCCTACCCCTTTCTGAAAAGAAACAGAGGAGTGCATTGAGGGGGGGACAGAGATGAGGTGGGAGGAGGGAATAGGAGGTGAAGAGGGAGGGGAAATTGTGGTCTGGATATAAAATAAATAAATTTAATTTAAAAAGTGAAGCAAAAGGGAATTGGAGGGGTTGGATAGAAACCTATTACACTAGAAGCTTCCTAAAATATCTGTATACACGAAGGCAATACAAAGGCAAGGCCCAAATAATGGGAAACATGGGCCCCAACTGGACATCCCTTGTCAACAAATAAATTTTCTAGTACTGGGATTGGGTTACATCAGTCATATTGCTGTTGGCCAAAATTGGCCCATGGGAACCTTCAAGCAACCATGTAATTACCAAGACAATGGGTTGCTCTCCACAAAGTGATGACAAGGTCTTATTGCTAAAGACACTCCTATGCAATTCATTGAACATGGAGAAGCTGAGTTGGTACCTACACAGAGCCTCCACCCCTACATTTGAGTGATTTTGTTTTAGGAAGGTACTCTGCATGCTACCAAAGTTGAAATGTAAACATCAAGCCAGCCACAAATCCTTTGATCTAAAATGGTGTCTTGTTTGGAAGATATGCTAGTGCAATGGTGGTACAAAGATTGTGAGAGCAACCAACCAATATCTGATTTGTCTAAAAACCCACTTTACCACTCTTTTGGCCAACAGCAATACCCAATACTGCTCAGGTGATGAAAAACCTGAAACTAGGTAGCCCAGGGACCTAGGGTAATACCAAATACTACTTTTTAAATAATAGCAATAAAATGACTCCCAATGACATTTTGCTATACTCATAGATCAATGCCTTGCTCAGCTATCATCAGAGCTTCCTATTGTACCAGATGGGAACAAATACAGATACCCCCAGCCAGACATTATAAAGAGAATGAGAGACTTTGGGATATCCAACTCTAAATGGATATTTCCATCAAATGTCTTCCCTCAGAGATCAGGGAACCCTGCAGAAGGGGAAGCAAAAAGAGTACAAGAGACAGAGGGGATGGAGGACACCAAGGAAACAAGGTCCACTAAATCAGCAGGATCAATGCACATTTGAATTCACAGAGACTGAGTCAGCATGCTCAGGACTTGCCTAGATCTGCACCAGATGGGCTCTTAAATCTGAAAGAAGTGGGCAAATACCCCCATCCCTAACCCAGAAGAAATCTCCACCTTATAACCGCATGCAAATGAAAATTTTTCTTCAAGGGAGGGTAGGTAGAAAGGAACTGGGAGGAGTAGAGGAATGGGAAACCTTAATCAGGATATATTATATGAGGAAAACATCTATTTTCAATAGAAATGAAAAATTAAGCCTATTTATTTTGTAATATGTGTCTGATATTATGATATTATTTGTAGTGTTTGTGCACATGTGTACTTGAAAATGCTTTTTCTGGACATAACCCTATGCTCTAGGACCCTTTTTGAGTTATCTATATTACTAGTTTTTTTTTTACTTTTCTATAATTTTAAAATTCTGAATATTATGTTGGGGTCATGCTATGTCCTGATCTATATTACTCTATTTTGTGCAAAACTGGATTTTTCAGAATGTGCCTTAATCTGAAATTTCTCATTATTCAAGCTTATTTTCAATTTATCTTGAGGATGAAGGATGGCTCTCTAGCTGGATGGACACATGAGCAGTACAATATGCCAGGTACTTTGCATTATGGCATAGAGTGACAAATTTCTTATACTTGGGGGTAGAAAGGGTGCCATCATATATATTTAATATAAATTTATTTGGATAAACTGTAAGAACACATAGACATGTTAACCCTATACCTAGAAAAGCAGATTCAGGAACAGACACATCAGATCAAAGAACTGTAATAACTGGCTGTTCTTGATCACATAAAGAGGTGGAATCCTAGCACTGTGATGACCATAGCACCTTTGTCTTGGTATCTCACCACCCAGTAATGTATGAGAGGCCAATAAGCAGACAGATCCTGACTTTGACAGGTGCTTCAGCTAGGCTATCTTTGCTGTTGACACAGTCTACTTAAATAGCTGTCTACCTATTCTCCTTTTTAATGTGCCTGGATCTGCCTTCTCACCCTCTACTACATGACCCAACTCTGCAGCTCAACTCTGATACTGCAAATGAACTTTACAGTAGCAGCTGATGCACCTTTGCAGAGACTTCAATCTCCATCTTTTTCTCACCTCTAAATAAGATTGTATTCGTATTTCTATCAGTTTCACAGCTTTGGCTACTTTGGCCTCTTGAAGCAACTTACCTCTTTCAACTTTTTTAGCCATTCTAAACACACACACACACACACAACATGCATGTACTTACTGTGTGCTATATAATATATGGTGCAATGCTAGTAATTAATATTGGAGTAAAATAACTTGTGCTTACGTGGGTCAGTGCTACTAAAGAAGTCAAGGGTAATGCCCTTGAAAGCATTTGTGGACTTTTCATAATTCAACAGTGCTGATATTCTGGAAAGACACAAATATGTTCATCTATGTTGCTGACATATCATGCTCATGACACTATATTACATGGTGTTTTATTTATGAGAACTTAATGTTACCTACAGGGAAGTCTTAAGCTTTAATCTAGCACTTAGATTTTCTGTTAGCACAGTGGCACTTATTTTATGCTATTTTTTCCTGCTGAGAGATATTACACTCTAAGACTATAACCACATGTGTGATGTTTTTGGCTCATATCAACAGTGCCTCGTTGAGGTGGCCTTTCTGCTGTTGTTCTCTTTGTCAGAGATTTGAATTCTTTGTAATCATGGCTTTTTCAGAGGCCATTTATCAGACGTCTGCCCCTGATTACCTTAGGATTGTTCCTCCACCTTCTTCTTCACATAGCCATCAAATCAGAGGCTCAAGATTGTTCAGAATCTGCACATATTCACATTGGCTGAGACTTGAATGTGTTTTCATTTTATGGAAACCCATCTTTAAAGAGCAATTTTAGCAAGAAAACTTTTTAGTGTATATAGTGAAACCCATGTGCTTATTCTGTGAGGAATGTTAAACAAACCTAACATCTCTTTTTATTATGGAATTTTCCAAGTTACTGGGAAGGAGTTACAAATAAAGAATACTCTGAACATCACATGATAGAATTATTGATGAAAGAACCAGCTGTTACCTCAAAGTAGCAAAGGGGACTGTTTATTCTGGAGCCAGGTATGATTTACTATGGCTCAGAAACACAGATTCATGTTTTAACATGTCAAGAGTTCCATGAAATTTAATTGTAACAGAACAGAAACAAGCACAACTAAAGATACTTTTCATACACTTTGGTGGAATTATCAGGTAGGTCAATTACAGAAAAGCAGGTAAATCTTAACTATGGGACTTAGATGCTATCTGATAGCATTAGACTTTTGAGTGGTGAAAATTTGGAGTTTGTACATTCTAAAGGGTTTGCCTAATGGTCACAGAGATGATCATCACTTATACAAAGGGGCAATAAATGTCTAGTAAGAAGGCTATTTATATCTGAATTTGAAACATTCCAACATCTTCACCTCACTGAAGCTCTAATTAATTAATCAGCATTTGTAGTGATAACTTCTTTCTAGGAATTTTCATTCTCAAGATATTGAATTTAAAATTAAATGCCAAACTCACAACTGCCCTCTTCTGGCCTCTGTGGGAAGCAGGTACATATATGGTACACATACATTTGTGCAAGAAATGCATCCATATATAGAACATAAAGTAAAAATATTTAAAAAATAAAATTAAATGTTAAATGGAAGTTAATTATAGATTGAGGATGTGGAAAACTTCTTAGATGAAGCAATTTCAAACTTTGAATAGATCTTAAATAGGATGCTTATGTTAAAAGAGAATTTAATATCTTAAATATCACCATAAATGTGCTACAATCCAGACAGTCTTGAATTTTTGACTACATTTACTTGAAATAGCCAAGATGATTAGCTTTACAGAAATTCAGTTGTCATCCATTGAAATAGGTCTGGCAATAATTAAGAATTTTTGAAAATAGATATAAAGAGGAAAACTCAAATCATTCTGTTGAATCATTATTTACATTG
This sequence comes from Bramus lutescens, assembly GCA_001685075.1. Classification (NCBI taxonomy): domain Eukaryota; kingdom Metazoa; phylum Chordata; class Mammalia; order Rodentia; family Cricetidae; genus Bramus; species Bramus lutescens. Next base: position 7,615 of record LOEQ01011983.1, read on the forward strand.
GAAAATGAATAATAGCAAATTTGTTCAAATTATGTTTTCAAAGCATTATTTAACAATATATGAAATCTACATTTAAAATACTGAAAAGCCAAAAATAGTATAAATTATGTAACAACCTATTTTATACTTTGCAATTACAAGCAAATTTCCATAACATTTAATGTTATTCATCAGTATTATTTCAATGGTTGTATAGTATCTTTTGTAAAAATTTAGTGTACTTTCTGTCAGTACTCAATTTCTGATATTTCAGTGTCTTTTAATTTTCACTATTATAACCAATATTGTATGATATTTTGGCATAGCATGGCCTGTAACACATAATTAATATTTTTATTGGGAGAACTCCCATAAGGTAAGATTCATATATCCAACAACATATAATTGATGTTTTTATACCTACTGCTGAATTTTCTTAAGGAAACATTTAAGCATATCTATGTAGAACAAAATAGTATTATAAGCAGGCAAAACAAAACAAATAACATTGTGTTTTAAGTATTATTAATATCAGCACAAATTTATGAAGTTGTGGAACATCTATAGCTTTTCTTTCTAGTCAACTTAATTTTAAGAGTAATGGCAGGAGATTAAAGTGAACTTTGTTTCTTCTTAACCAAACTTGCATGATAATTAGAATTTTAAGAAAATGTAATGGGACATAACTGTATCAAGTTAAATTTAGTACAATGGTGACAGCTTTATTTGCTTAGTTTTGAGTACCATGTTATTATAAGGAAATGATTTTTGTGAAAGTGCTGAGTAATCATGAAGTATTTATTGCTTTGTACACTCTCAAAAGATGGAACCTATTTTTTTAATAAAAATGTAGAAGATACATAATGGCTTATAAGAAGGTTTAATAGAAACTAATGCAAAGCTGAATTTTATTCTTCAGAACTGATGACAATTATTTTATTTATAAGAAAATGGATGGCAAATGGAGCAAGAGACAGAAGTAGACTGATTTCTGAAAGAATTTCACAGAAAGTATCACTGGAATTATTCAGACAGCATGCCATGGTGTTAATTTCACATTGGATGGCAGATGGCAGTGAGCTTCCACATATAGTATAGTTAAAACTTCAAATTTCAGGGTGTTTAAATGCCGCCCTTTTCCCATCTGATGCTATTCACAAGGATGCCTACGATCAATGTTTGTACCACTCCACCGTTAATTTTCAATTATATATTCTTACCTAGCTCCATACTTTCCCTGTATCACTTTGAAGTGCTTTTCAGCATTTCGTACTTCCTTCCATCTTTTTTCTTTATTCTATCTAAAAGCTCCTTAGGAATGTGGAGATCATTTGCCTCCTTTGTTTTGCTTCCCAGTATATTTAATACAAAACTGTTCAAATTTAAGTTAATACTCATATTAAGCAAATGAAAGAAAAACAGAAAGTGATAGTCAATATATATTTTTCATTAATAATTGGACAGAAGTATATATTGCCAAATACATGAAATAGCATTGATGTTGGAAGAAGAACCACAGATTTTAAAGCCAAAGATTTCCTACCGTGGTGATTTAAAAAAAATTATGCAATATATTTTGATTATTGTAGAAGGCATGAGGTCCTTGTTCTTATAGATAAGCACTAATGAAGAACAAGAATGTTAAATACGCAGGGGTTCTCTTTTTAAAAAGAGATCATTTGCTGAAAACATGAACTAAAAAAATCCTTGCTTGCCTGGAAGTTGATTTTCTCAAGTATTTTGCCACTGTGTCAGAAAAGTACCTGCTATACGTCCTCCTGAACAGCTTTCTTTTCTCCCATTGTCTTTGCAAAATTATTTACAACAGTCTACATATGGAAGTGACCTTTCTATTAACAGATAAATAGGTTATGAAACTAAGATACAAATACAAAGAAATGTTTTTCAGGTGTAGAAATAATAGAATCATGCTGTAATGACAAAACAGATGAACTTGAAATGTATTTTACTTAACAAGATACCCAGACACAGAAGGGCAAACATTTCATGATTTAAGTTATATAAAGAATATATAAAAGTTAATTATATAAAAAGAATGGAAGGGTACAGAATATGATGAAATAGAAACAGAAATGTGGAAATGTTGGTCAAAGAGTACCAAGTTGTAGTTAGTCAGATCAATAAATCTAGACATCTAATTTATGTCATAATAACTATAGTTAATACTATATTCATTAGAAAGAGAATAGATTTAAAGTAACAGAACAACAACAAAAAAATCATGTGAGAGGATGCCGGATGGATACATTCATTTTCTTGGTTATGATGCTCATCCTTTATGAGTATTTATGTAAATTATATATAATTTATATAGAAATTGATATGTATATTAATATATAAGCAGATAAATTAAAACATTTTGTACACATAAAATATATACAATTTCTGAGAATATAATGAAAATAAAAATAACAATAAATTTCAATTCTATATAAATGCAGGCATTTTCAGGGTGTTATGGCTATAGACTATATTCTTATTTTAATGTTGATCTCTGTCACTGACAGCTAAATTAATCCTAACTGATTATAATTGCTTCAAGTATACTACTATCAAAAAATATGAATGATTTGAAGTAAAATCATTGACTTTAAAGAACTTGAGACTAGATAGGTCTTGAGCCGCAGTAAAATAAAATACTGCTATTACTATGCTAAAGGAACATAGCAATAAAATGACTCCTAATGACCTATTGCTTTACCTATATATCAGAACATTGATTATCCCTCATCAGAGAAGCTTCTTTTAGTAGATGGTGGTTAACACGGTAGTCAACAAGTGGATAATGAGGAAAAGTGAGAGTCTTTCGAGCACTCAATCATAAATTGGATATAATTATCAAATCCCTGCCCTCAAGGCTCAGGGGTGTCTGTGGAAGAGGAGGCAGAAAGATTGTGAGAAGTAAAAGTGGTAAATGACTTCAATGAAGCTGTGTTTTCAGACTCAACAGAACTGAAACACATATGAAATCACAGAGACTATGACAATGGGCATAAGAACTGCAGGGGCTCAAGCTAGACAAAATTCTAGCACTGAAAAGAGAAAATAGCCACAAAGTTTCATCTACAACTAAGAAGCTATTTGGGATTGATACCTATTGGGAAAGAAAAAATTACTTTTCTCTAATGGAGTGTCACTGGGTATATCAACTATACTCTAGGGCAGGTCCCTCTGCCAAGGAATCGTTAGCCAACACAACAGGGATTTTTAAGGTATTTTTTGTGGATTTATTGATTCATTTTGCGTATTTTGGCATTTTATGATTTATTTCATTTTGTTTTGTTTGTTTTGATTTTCATTTAGGAGAGGTTGTTTTTTATCCTTTTTTTCTCAGAGAAAGAAAGAACATGAAGTTGGGTGGGTATGGAGTTGGGAGAGACCTGGAAGGAGTTGGAGGGAGAAAAGAATGAGATCTGTGGTCGTGTGATTCTATGGACAGTAGGGCCAGCTGAGTGTCAATCCACATAAGGCAAGAAGGAAACCTGGTTCAATGCAACTCAGTAGCTGTTTTTAGTTACTTCAGACTTCTAGAGTCTATCCCCAGGAACTTTATTTTAGTCATATTTAAGTGCAATACAATTTTGGAGAAAAATTTCCTGTTGATAACTCAATCCCATATGCACAATAAAGCCTAAAATCCCATATGTGCAATAAAACTGAAGCTCTTCAAAGTACCTATGATCTCTTCCGTAAAGATGCATTCTATTGACTGAGGAACAATGCTCAAGATAAGGGTCTAGGGAAAGTGACTGAGATAAACATAAAGTCTAAAGAAGTCAGGTGCGTCCTGGTTCTACAGTACTGCCTAATAACCTCCCTTAAGGATGGGTTCTATTGACTGAGACACAGTGCTCTAGGCAGGAAGAGTCTTAGAGTCTTGGATAAACATAAATTTCTGGGGGCACAGAGGTGACCTGGTCTTCCAGATGGCACAGGTCAACACGCTATTAACTACATCTATTCCCACACTTCTAGGTGGAAAATAGGCTATGCATCTCTTTTTATCTCTAGTTTTATGCACCAGTCAAAACCAATTTGTCCTACCCATATATTTTTGGACATGTGACCTTCCACTGGGGTATGTCAATATACCAGAAAATATATTTCAGTTTGTGGTCAAAGTTTTTAATAAATGTTTCCATACAATATTTTCTGAAATTATTTCCCTTTCCTGAGCTACTCCCAGATCTTCCTCAACTTTCCCTCCCACCCAAATCCACACCTGTAGAACAAGTTCTAATTGGCCTTAATAATAAAAATCCAGAATCAGAGGTTGGTGGGGTGATAGCCAAACGATCAGATAAACAAACAGCCAACCACTAGAGCTCTTGCCTCTGTGAAATCTCCAGGATGAAAAGAGAGCAAGCTTCTGTCTCCTTCCACCAAGTCATATCACTTCCTGTCTGTCTGTCTGTCTGTACAGACCTCGAGACCTCTATGGTTAACTAATGGATAGCTCTGCTCTCTGATCTTCAGGTAAGCTTTATTTGCTAGAGTAAAAACAAGATATCATCATACATACTCTTCCCCCTTCTGTCTCTTATTAGAACACAGTCATCTAAAAAATTAAGAGTGATAAAATAAAATTAAGTAGAATTAAAAACAACAGATTCTTAAAAAAAACCTGAGTGTCTATGCAGCTGTTAATTGCCAATGTTGTCTTGGCTAGGGACATGCTCACCTCCTTTCTCCATGTTGGAATTTGGGTTGATTCGAACTTGCACTGCTCTTGTACATGCTGACATAAATGTTGCAAGCGCATATACATATTTTATGTTGTCTTTGAAGTAATTATTTCCTTGTAAACATCAATATCTCTGGTTCTTAAACTCTTTCTTCTTCCATAGTTATATCTGAGCATTGAATGGATAAGACATGATATACTTTTTAGGACTGAGTATTCCACGGTGTCTTATTCACTGAACCTTGATCATTTGTGAATATATCACAAATGATTCACTCTCTCCTGAAAAAAATGCTTCTCTGATTAGGGTTGAGATATTCATGGGACTTAAATAAAATCAAAAAATGGTTGCTCCCCTGCTATTCTTGCCAGTATTGCACCAGTGGACATGTCTTGCCAGGTCACTTGTCATTGTCGATTTTTAGGATGTAAGATTGATGATTAGTTTTATCCTCCAGTTTATGCAGAGCATCTTCAAGCACTATGAAAGCTAACTGGTAGTATCAGCCTGAGATCTTTCTGTTCTATGACTCAAATATGTGGCATCTTCTGAAATAGGATCTTACAGTCAAGTTGTGGAAGATAACCAAAAACATTGGCAATAACCTTTAATGTTTGTAGACCTGTTGGACCTCAATGACCAACATCTCCAAAAGAAGTAACCTATTCCTTGCACTGGGCTTTTTATTTGTTATCCTATGGTTGTTTAGTAGGGGAATTGTCAGTTAGTTCATTATAAGATAACTCCATTTTAACTCTCTCAATCCAGAGAACACACACACACACACACTACACACACACGGAATGCACGTGCACACACACCTATCTCTGTCAGGAATATTCTGAAGTGTAGTGATAGGATATTTTGTGTTTTATTCTCATCCTTTTAGCCTTTGGAAGCTCAGTATGTCATGGCAAGAGCACGTGGTCGATGAATTTTGTTCAACAGTGATCAGAGTTGTGGGGGGTCAGAGTCTGAATAACATTTTCAATGATATCCATTAAATGACCTATCTTCCACTACATTCTACCTCTTCTCAGTAGTACCACAGGCTCAGAACCTAACCCGAAAAACATAGACTTTTGGAAATGGTTTAAAATTCAAATTATAGTGGTGCTGATTTTATTTCCTTGGGTATATATAATCTGCCTCTGATTTATGATAAGCCTATTTAATAATGCTTTGACTTGGTGATTACATAAAATTAATAAGCAAAGTGGAAACCATACTTTGAATTTGAAATTTTGAGCTTCTCCCTTGATAACAGCATGTGTCATGATACTATCTCACAGTTTCTTTCTAAATACATGAATGCAGAATTAGTACATTAAGCTAAGGCATGGTATTACATAAGTTAAGTGTATTAAGTGAATGTCAATTTACATTTTAAGATGATTTTTTTCTGGGATATAATACCCTTGTAAGTTCAGAAGTATCTGTACCCAGGAATGCTGTTTTCAATCATGTTATAATTTCAGGGTTTTTGAGGAACATCCATTCTGATTTCAATATAACAATGCCAATTTATATTGTTACCAGTAGTGGCCCAATTTTATTTTTTTCCACATCATTATCAATACTCATATATTTTTGTAATAATAAGACTAATAGATGAGAGATCATATTCACTGTTTGATTTTATTTGATAATGTTAGTAGAATATTTGGGTAGATTCAGATTTTGGAGATTATGGGTATTGTAAAGAATATTAATGCTTATTTTGCATGCTGATTTTATATCCTACAACTGAAATAGTTGATTAGTTATTCTTTCTTCTTCTTCTATTATTATTACTATTACTATTATTATTATTATTATTATTTGGTGCTTTCTACATATAGGATGACAGTTTATGAAAAGGGATACTTTGTCGACGTCTAGTGCATCGGGGTCCCTGGGTAAGGGTGATGAATAAACCAGGACACAGGGGATGCAGAGAGAAATCAGCAATAGCATAGACATTTTATGCACTTTGCTTACATTAGCTCAAGGAATTAAACTTCGATGCACTCACAACAGAAGGGTTATTATAACAAGAGAATAGTTGCCATAGTAAGATAAGAGTTACCATAAGCGTTACCATAGTATAAGGAGAATTTGTTTCTGTTACACAAGTAAGAACAAGGAACTAAAAACTGAAAAATACATTGGG
>LOEQ01011984.1:3670-21793 GCA_001685075.1 Bramus lutescens
GAGCCATAGTGACAGAGATTATAATGGGCAGAGAGCCATAATGACAGAGATTATAATGGGCAGGGAGCCATAGTGACAGAGATTATAATGGACAGGGAGCCATGTGACAGAGATTATACTGGGCAGAGAGACATAGTAACAGAGATTATAATGGGCAGGGAGCCATAGTGACAGAGATTATAATGGGCAGGGAGCCATAGTGACAGAGATTATAATGAAACTCTGTGGAAATGGAAAAGACTGGTAATGCCTTAATATCAACAAACTGTTGTAAAAAATGTTTTGTTTTATTTCAGGAATTCATCTCTGGCATGTTAAGCAAGCATCCTTTTCCTGCTTAGACAAGCTTCTAAAGTGCCTAGGCCGTAATGGCTACTTAATATGTGCAAGTAGTTATCCCGTGTCTGATTGTTTCAGGTTCACACTGGCTGCATTTGCCTTTCATGGAATACGCTAATAATTGAGATTGATTGATTTTGTTTTGGTATGTGTCTTAATTAAGACAGACTCTTAAGGACAGCGCAGGTTGGCCTGTGCCCTCTTAGCGGTGCTAGTTGACTGCCCCCCCCCCAGCTTCCCACCCAGCCTCCACCTCCTGTGTGCCCAGTGGGGGACTTTGAGTTTTGTTTTGGCCGCTGGTGTTAGAGCTGTTTAATTTTGTCCTCTGCTCTGCTTGTAGACTGTGTCCACTGCTTTTTACCTTAGGTGCCATTCCTTGCTGTTCACCACTCTATCTTATGTCTGGGTTTCCTGTTAGTTCCCTGCTCATGGACATTGGTAACGATTTCTCTCCCAGGAGAATACTGCTTTCCTCGTGCTCTGTGAATGCCTAGGCAGAGTGTCCTGATGACCTTTGTATCTGTCTGGCTGCCTGTGTGTTTTCTAATAGTCGTGGTAAAAACTTACCTCTTTCTTTTGATGACACTGTCACTATTCTCATAGACTTCTTAATAAAGAGACCTTATGGGGAGGGGTGGAATATTCTTTAAAAATCACTGTGACCCGGGAGTAAATTCTCAAGGTAGTGAAAACACTCTGCTGGTCAAATGACTTTTTAGGATAAATGAATCATCAGGACAGATCTATATTCTGTGACATTTATAAATTCCTGTTCTAGATGTGTAGCACAATCTACAAATAAATATGTTGACATAAGCTGTGGCTCATACTTCTAAAAGCAGTTGTGGGTGGACACAGAAAGTGTCACATTCAAGACTGCTCAGGGCAGGACAAGAGTAGTGACGTGAGCTGCACAAATGCCATTTCTCACAGCAGCCTTAAAGGTAAAGACTGAACCTACTGCAAGTATGGAGGACAAGTAATTGATCTCTCTCATTATGAGAGAGTGGAGGTGGGCGGCCAGGTCTTAAAGGCTAAGGAAAACCCTTCTCAAAGTTTGGAGAGATTTGTCGTGTTAACTTCAGCTTAATAGCCTGAGGCCTACTCGTTTGGACAATCAGCTTGTTAATGTGCATATTCCTAAGAATCTTTTATTTCATTTTTGGCGTTTAGAGACGGATTCTCTGTGTAGTCCTGGCTGCCCTGGAACTAGCTCTAAATACCAGACTGGCTGGCCTTGAACCCACATAGATCCAGATCCACCTGTCTCGCCCCCTGAGTGCACCACCCTGAGTGCCCGGCCTGTAAGAATCTTAATAAAGTCAGATTTATGGCTATATATTTAAGATATCTACCAAAACCTTAGCTGATTTTAGTTTCACAATTTCTATTGTGTATTAAATGTGGGCATACCTCACTCTAGCCAAACTGATTTCATTGGCCACCTTCTTCATTAAGGAGTAATCATCCCCCACCCCCAGATACATGCAGATCAGCAAATGTTTCATCAGTTTCTGTCAGAATTTAAAGTTTGATTTCTCCTCCTCCTCCTTTTGCTGTACAGCTTGAGCGATTCTGTAAAGTCTGTGCTGAGGACTGTGGATGTGTGGGAATTCATGGATCTTGAGTGGCACCTTTGAGTTCATCCTAATAGTGGTTGCTGCTGTTTGTTTGAGAGAAAGTTTGTACTGTTTTCCCAAGGCTGGCCTTGGACCTCTAGGCTTGAGTAGAATCCCTTATGTCAGGCTCTAGAAGTTGCTCCTGCAGTGGTGTGCTGCCACACCCAGCCTGATTGTAAATTCAAACCAGGTCTTCATCCTAGTGACACTAATGTTTTTCTTATGGTAAGATCACTAATTAAGAAATGACTGTTAAACTACAGAATTAATACGACACCTTGTAAAATGTACTTGAAGATTGGTGAGTTTACTTAATTTGAGTTTTATATAAAAGCAAGTAATTTCTCTTAGAACCATAGCTCCGAGTGGAGTGGTTGTGGGGCACGCATAAGGACCTGCATTCTTTGTGCAGTACTGCAAGATAAAGAGGAACACATACATAGTTGATCTTAAATCTATCTCCTACCTTTGAATTGTGTTAGAATATGCATAATGATATTTCAGGATGTGTGGATTTGTTCTCTTTCCTGTTTGGATGCTCCGGTGGTTTACTTGAAGTGTTAGGGCAGAGGAAGGTGTTTTCAGTTGTGCCAAGGCAAGATAAAGGAACAGCTTCGGTGAGTAAAGGCAGAGCAGAGACGATAGCAGCCAATTAGGACTCAACTTTATCTATTTTTTCTCCTAATCAGGCCTTTGGCTTTGTTTGATTTCTATTGCAGTTTTAACATTAAATACTTTTGGAATTTTAGTGCATTTGGGTTTTTTGTTTTGTTGTATTTTGTGTTCAGACATGCTTTCAGTGTGTAGCCCTGTCTAGCCTGGAACTTACTGTGTGGAGGTTCAAGCTGCCTCCGATTCACCAGGATCCACCTGCCTCTACCTCCCAAGTGCTGGGATTTGAGGTGTGCGTAATGAGTAGAATCTGAAAAAACAACATTCTGTTGAATGTAGTTTACCATTCACTAGTGAAAAAGAAATACAAATTTAGAAAATTTCAGTGAATTTAGAAAATAGTCTAGGGTTTTGTATTGCTGCATGGTCATCTATGCAGTGAGGTTGTTACTGAATTGTTGGTGATGAGTGGACATTTGCTGCTGAAATCTATTTGTTTTTATTTTATGTCTTAAATGTGCAGAATATTTTAGTTGTTGATAGTAGAGATTATTGAGCGTTAATGGAATTTTATTTCTTCTTAGGTCATGTTTACTGGTGAAAATATTCCCGTCCACCCTCATGTGTATAGCAATGGCCATATCTGTTTATCCATTCTAACAGAAGACTGGTCCCCAGCGCTCTCAGTCCAGTCAGTCTGTCTTAGCATTATTAGCATGCTTTCCAGCTGCAAAGAAAAGGTAGGATTTTACAATTACTCCAGGTAATGTCTCCTCTTTCAGCATAGGTAGGTTTACAGTTTCAGTATATAATTATTTGTGGTTGAAGGGAGGATTCAACGTTTTTTGGTTCTAAATTACAGTGAATGACATTTTTAGTAATAAATTGGAAATTATCTTGTTATCTTTCATTCTAATAGACTAGAAGTCAAGCTCAGTGTTCTATCTGTATTTCTAAAGCCTAGTTTATTGAGTGTACAGCATGCTGGCAGTGTGGGCAGTAACTAGACCATAGCTGTCATTTAATCATTTTGAACAGGACATTTGTGCATCAGTTTTTAATCTGAATTTTATTTCCATGAACAGTCACAGAGAAAAAGTGAACAGCACATTCCTGTTTCTAGATTTCACAGTGGAAAAGTTATGAGATGAACACCCCCTGGCTCCTTAGCCCCCTTTGCCAGCTCCTGTCCACAGCAGCACTTCTCAGAATTTCCCCAATCCAGAGCTTTCCTATCTCACTGGTCAAATTGATAGAAGGATGTCATATATTTACCAGTGGAAAATTTTGAAATCTTCACTTTTGTTCTCCTGTATTTACACACAGGTTCTGTCTCTAATGGAAAAGGAGGGAAAGACCAGATGAAAAGTGATGTGTAGTCATTCAGATGCCCTTAAAATAGGGAGCTCTGAGGGTGTGCATGTGTCTTTAGCAGATTGCTTCTCTGTTCTCCAGATTAAATCCACTGCTGTTTTATTAATTAGACTTTAGAGACTCTTTAGGATAGTAACTTATTTTTAAACAGTAGGTTGTTTAGAATCGGGAACACCCGGAGTTACTGTTTCACTGAGTATGTTTATTGAAATGTTAATTCAAAAAAAATTTTTTTGGGGGGTGCATTGAGATGGTTCAGCAGCTAAGTGTGCCTACCATGTAAGCCTGACAGTTGATCCCTGGAACCTATATTGGAAATTGAGAACAGAGAGTTTTTTTGTGATCATCACTTAGAGTGTAGCACACACATGTGTCTACAGCACACATAATAAGATATTTTTTAAAGAGTTTTCCTGGTGTTCTGTTTTTAAAAAAAAAAACAAGAGTTTTTTTGGTTTTGTTTCAGTTTTGAAATTTTTAATTGCTGTTACTTAAAAAAGTACAGGGAATAATAGGCCAAATTGTGTTTGCTTTTTTCCTTTCTGTAGGATGAAGAGCCCTTTATCCAGTTCTTATGTACAATATAAAAAATCCTATCATTAAATTATGACATGTTCTTAATTAAAAGACCTGTCCTCATTCAAAAACACTAAAATGTGCAATGAAACCTATTCTAGGTGAAGTATGATATATGCATCTTAAAAACATTTTTAAAATTATTTTTATTATTTTTAGCCAGGCTGTGGTGGCACAGGCCTTTCTTTAATCCCAGCACTCTGGAAGCAGAGGCAGGCAGATCTCTGAGTTCAAGACCAGCCTGGTTTACAGAATGAGTTCCAGGACAGACTCCAAACTACACAGAGAAACCCTATCTCGAAAAACAAAACAAAAAATATTTTTTTAATATGTATGTGTGTTTTACCTACATGTCTGTCTGAACACCATGAGTGTGCCTGGTACCCATGGAGGTCAGAAGAGGGCATTGAATTCCCTGGAATTGGAGTTAGAGAGGCACCATGTGGGTGTTATGAATTGAACCAGGGTCCTCTGGAAGAGCAGAGCAGCCAGTACTCTTAACTGCTGAGCCATCTCTCCAGCCCCCTTAGGATCGCCTTCACTTTAGTTTCTTCTGCATTTTCAGGTTGTAATCAAGCTTTATTTAATCAACAGTTGTTAGAAATGAGTCTTTCTTGTTTATTGCTTCAGTATCTTTCCTTACTCCGCCCCAGCACATGCACACACACACACACATGCATGAATACACACACTCTAAGCTTTCATTTGGGAYACAGAGCAGGTTGTTCTTACAGTGGCTCCTGTGTTCCCTTGATGCTTCCCAGCGGAGTGATAAGTGGGTTTTTATGTGCACCGCTTTTGAGATGGTCACTGGTGATTCCTTGCCCATTGCTCTTGCATGGCCTGATGATCACTAGCTTTTATATGCATCTACATGGATGTTTACACCACAGGCCAGAGACTGACTGTTGCTCTGTGTGCCTCTCATCCTTTTCTGACCATCATTGTTCTTCTCACCTTCTGGTTTGCTGCTAGTATTTTTTGTATACTTTAGGATAAAACTAATCATTTAATTTAAATTTTTGATAAACTATTTTTAGTAGAATTGTTTGGTAGGTTTAACCATGATTATTTAAGAGTCAGAATTTCTGTGAGTTTTGATAAAATTAAACATTTATTAGATACTTGCTGGTTTTATCCTGTGAAGTACTACTAGGTAACAAAAAAGAAATTAAGTAACTTAATTTTGTAATCCTAAATTTTAAAGAAATTTTCTCAAATTGTACCCAAGTAGTCTTTGTGTTCTTGTTGGTTGAAATCACCATTTATGTGAATTCGTGAATGCCTCCTAAGCATCAGCTGACAGCTGAGTACGTGAGCATTAGAAGCGTCAAGTGGATGGGCTTCTTTTTTCCCCAGCAGTCTAGGCTGTCCATCACACTACTGCTTTCTGGCTGGACATTTCTTAAATGATGTAGCTTTTGATCAGCATCAGTAGAAGAGGTAGTCTCTTAATCTCTCGTCTTCATTACTCTAAGCAGTTAAGTCTAAACACTGAAACAGATATTTAATAGGGAAAGAAAGACACTTTTATCAGAGTCGTAAAAGTTAGCCAAAAGCAAGGGTGAGACTCTTACGCTATTAGAAGCTCCTCTCAATATAGCATTAGTGTAAACATGACATTTGAACTCTTGACAAAAAGCCAGGCTCTCTCCAGTCTTCCAGTGTGGTTAGCATCACTCTTGGCCAAGGTGTCTTACAGAGCTGCCAGGTTTTCCAGATTGTTCCAGTCGGGGCAGATGAGGAACAAGGCCACTGGTACACACAGGCACTGAAACATCTTTTCTCTTAGATGTTGTTTGAAGTGGCATCGTCTGCTCCGTCCTTAGTACATCACAATAAAGTAATAAGCCTATGCGAATACTGAAGCATGCTGGAGTTCTTCCATAACCTTAGTTAGGTCAGCTTTTGTTTAGCTGGGTCCCAGACGTGGTCATTAAAAGACTTGATGGAGAGATAAGTACAAGAAATTCAGATGTTATGTACTGGAACTAACCTCTCCTACCACCCAGCCTTGTTAAAACAATTGAGCCGTACATTCTTGAGTAATGCTTTTAGTGTTTCTATTGTTTTTCATCTGTTCTGTAATAATTTTGCTAAACTCAATTCTCTTAGTCATTTTCTTTCCAAACTTACCTGTTTAATATTTAAACTCTATTTGTTTCAGAGACGACCGCCAGATAATTCCTTTTATGTGCGAACATGTAACAAGAATCCAAAGAAAACAAAATGGTGGTATCATGGTGAGTAGTTTTTATTTGTAATGACAAATTTTTGATATTTTTGTATTTGAGAGATGATATTTGTAAGACCTGGGATAATAGTGCAGGATGTAATTGAGGTAACATTTTTGTAACACTACATTTTAGAAAATCTGAGAAAATGTGGATATTAGACTAAATTTTTAAAACAATCATATCCATCATATAATAAGTAAAATCAGTATTACTTTAATAATTCCAACAATACCATTTTGGTACAAAAGTGTAGTGTCTTACAGTTTTTGGTTTGTTGCAGTTTTGAGGGTTGAGGTGATTTTGCTTATGTAAGTCTGCCTGTCCTGAAACTAGCTCTGTAGGCCAGGCCGACCTTGAACTTGCAGCTCTCCCCACTTGCCTCCCAAGTGCTGGAATTAAGGTTTATGAAGCTGTGGTGGACTAAAGTCCATAATAATCTTTATCTTAAAGCTGTGGGGAGCCCTTCCTATGAAGTAGAAGTTCTGATGCCTTGTACACTCAGTTCTGCTCCTTTTCATATTTGGAGGCAGTTACAGTACATTATAAGTGCTCCATTAGAGAAGGCCTCTTTAGCCCCAACAGCCTGCCTTAGACAGTAGTCTGTTGCTGTGAAGCGTCCCCACGGCCATGACAACTCTGTCAGAGAAAACTTGCTTACAGTTTCCGACGTTTAGTCCATCATCATTTTGGAATGGAGGCAGGGCCTGCCACAGCTGAGGCCTACATCCTGGTTCATAGGCAGAGAGAGGAGGACTCTGGACTTCCACATGGGCTTTTGAATTCTCCAAGCCAAAGACCACCCCCAGTGATACACTTCCTCCAACCAGACCACACCACCTAATCCTTTCAAGTAGCACCACTCCCTGGGGACCAAATCTGTGAACTGTGGGGTCATTCTCATTCTAACCCCCACATAGCCATACTTTAAATATTTGAAGTTTGAAGCCCATTATTTTAGCTTTATGAAAAAAATATTCTTGATAATTTTAAATTTCTGTTTTTCTTGTTCAGGGAGCAATATGTAGGGTTTTTTGATTATTTGTTTTTGTTGTTTTTTTTCTCTTTTGTTTTTTCAAAATAGGATTTCTCTGTGTAGTCCTGTTTCTTTTGGAATTCTCTCTGTAGACCAGGCTGGCCTCGAACTCACAGAGATCCTCTTGCCTCTACCTCTGGTGCTGGGATTAAAAGTCTATGTACTACTATTACCTGCAGTTTATAGGTTTAAAATACAGAATTGCTTATATCCTCTCTCTCTCTCTCTCTCTCTCTCTCTCTCTCTCTCTCAGCAGGTGAATAAAGGTCACTCCTTGTGATACTTATATCCATAAAAGTGATTATTTTCCTGGTTTGGCTTTTTAAATTTTTTTTTGTATTTTATTATCCTAAAGAAATCAAGTTTGGCAAAACTTAATGGGAATATGGCCTTTTCTCATCTTTTTTCATTGTGATGTCTTCTGTGTTTTCACCTAAACTATAAATTTAAAACTTCCAAGAAGTGGCCAAGATAAGCGGAGTCTATGGAGTGGCACTGTGCTCAATGAAAGGAGGGCTACAGAAATATGAGTGCCCGTGTAATAGGAAGGGAAATAGTCACCCCAAACCCAGAGCAGCAGTGACAAAGGTGGGAGGACTGTGAAGGAGTTCCTCATGAGAAATTAGATTTCGTTGTGTAATCAAGTGTGGCTCATGCTTGTAATCAGGAGCTCAAGATCATCCTTGGCTACATAACAAATGGGAAGCTGCTTGAGCTGCACGAGACCCTTTAGTCCCCGTAAAGACAGAGTTAACTATAGCTTTGCGTGATTGAGTAAAGTCTAGTGTGTGCTACACGACTGCAGTTTCCACACTCAGGAGGCTGCGGCAGGAGACAGGGAATTCCAGGCTAGCTCGTGATGAGTGCTCAGATCTGTCTCGGCACACAGACGAAAGCATATGGTTAAGAAGAGGAAAGATGAGTTTAGAACTATAAAATGTAGACGGAAATTAATATGTTAATGTAAGAACAGGTGATTAAAGTAGGATTGTAATTACTTAGGCCCTCATATATAAGATTTAAGAAATGCATTGTCATCTCAGAAAAGGGTAAATACTTCAGATAAGAAATTTACATTTTTATTTGATAAAATATTTCCTGTGGATTAAATATTTTAAAAATGCTTTATAAAAACACGGAATATTAAGTAAGGAGAGAGGATTTTTCTTCATTGAGAAGGCTTACTAGAGCCGCGTGTGGCGACACATGCCTGTAGTCCCCACGCTTACAAGGCTAAGGCAGGAGGATGTGCTGTGTTTGGGGAAAGCCTGGGCTATAGGATGAGATCTGTTTCAAAATAGAAAAGAAGAAAAAATATGAAGAAATGAAACACTTACCTATATGAACATTTAAAACATTAAAAGCAAAGGCAATTTATGAAATTATTTAAGAATGAATTATAGACTGGGAGTGTAGTTCAGTGTTAGAGCCCCTAGTTGCCATATGTGTGACTCTGAGTTTGAGTCTGAGCCCCAACCCTACCTCAAAGGAATAAATGACAAATAATAGCACAGGCCAGAATGCACAGCACAGAGTTACAGACTTAAGATTTTTGAAACTTAGTTCTGAACTAGCAAGTGACATGAATGGAACGCCATAGGGTGAGGCCGGAAGGAGTGACGCAGCTCTCCACACTGCTGATGACACACGGCACGGTAGTGCAAGTGTCTTTTTCCTTTGTGCTGTTTTTAAGATGTCACACATGCACATATGTGTTTTGTTCAAATCCACTCCCACCCCTTCCCTCCAGCTATTCCCCTGCTCCTCACTTTCTTCTCCCAGCCTCTTGTGCTCTCTCTGCCTCCTTGCGATTTTCAATCCACTATGTCCACATAGTACTGCAGGGTGTGTAGAGTGTAAGGCTGCCCACTAGAGCCATGAGGTCCAGCCTTCTGGTACTCAGACCCTTTAACACATAAGCCTCGTGTTGTGGTGACCCCCACCATAAAAGTATTTTCTTGCTACTTCATAACTAGTTTTGCTACTGTTATGAATCATAATGTGAATATCTGTGTTTTCTGATGGTCTTAGGCGACCCCTGTGAAAGGGTCACTTGCGCAGCCAAGGGGTCCCAGCCTGCATGTTGAAAATCACCATACTAGAGCTTAGGTAGCTTTTCAGGGGCTACATCTCTTTATAATCTGCTGCTTCCTCACCAGGGAAGGTGAGACTTTCACACCCCTTGTCAGCCATGTGGGTTGTCTTGAACTTGCCCAGGTCTTCACATACTGTCACATACACTGAGCTCATGTGTACAACACAACAGCACTTTATTATTATTGTCTGTGTATGTCATGGCTTCTTTGTGGAGGACAGGTTTGCACAAGCGCTTCTCCCCACTGATCCATTGTTCTCACATGTAATTCTGTTTAGCCTTGATTTGTTGATTTACAGCAGATCTTTTTTATTTTTTAATATGTATTCTTTCCCTGAAGGAACCCTGAATGCCTGTATAATCTTCATGTACCATTCCCCTTTGAGACAAATGTACTGCATATGTAAGTTCTATATGTACTCAAGAAAGCGTCAGTGTTGCTGTTGAGATAGTGGAGCAGGTGTTGTGCTGGCCAACAAGGAAGCTGCAGAGCATCTTGTTTGAATTCATCGTTTATAAGGCGCTAAAATCTTTCTACAGTTGGACCACCATAATATGTTTTCCTTTGTGCAGTTCCAGGCAGTACAAACAAACAGCTTAAATTAGTATTATAGTTGAATTGGCACTGTCTTACCAAAGAGATCATTGTTCTCAGCAAGCATACCCCATTAACTTTGTTGGAACTTTCAGATGTCAGTTTATCTTCTGCCTACTTAGTAGGTTCAATTCCAGAACCTCTTCACGGACATGCTCTCAGGAAGTATGCATCAACTCTGCTCTTTGCCTCTCTCCCATCCTCCCACCCTCCCTTTCTTCTCACTGTGTTACCCTGGCGGTCTGGAATTCCCTGTGAAGGCCAGGGTGGCTGTGAACTTGTGGTCGTCCTCTTGCCCCCTGAGTGCTAGGATTATAGGTCTGTGCCACCACATCTGGTTCAAGAAATACGTAGTCTTGCTGATGGCTTTTATTTTTCTCTTTATCTCCAAGATGGAGACATCTGTGTTTCTCGGGCTAATCTTACACTACTGAGCTCACGAAATCTCCCCTCCTCACCTTAGCTGCAACTGTAGGGCATACTACCATGCCCTACAGACTCCTGTTACTTCTTAGCTGCCTTAGGGTTTCTATTGCTGTGATAAAATACCATGACCAAAAGCAGCCTGGGAAGGAAAGGGCTTTAAACAGCTTTACATGTAGATCACAGTTCATTACCGAGGGAAATCAAGCTAGGAGCTCAAGGCAGGAACTGAAGCAGAAGCCCCAGAGGGACACTGCTTACTGACTTGGTCCTCATGGCTTACTTAGCCTGCTTCTTTTTACACATCCAGGACCACTTGCTCAGTGGTGACCCAGCCCACAATGGGCTAGGCCCTCCCTCATCAGTCATTAATCAAAGAAATCCCCGTAAGCCAGTGTCAGGGAGCATTTTGTCAGCTGAGGTTCCCTCTTCTCAAATGACCCTGACTTGTATCAGGTTGACAGAAGACTAGGCAGGACATTAGTGTTGTCTAGTTCTCAGACCATTTTTTAAATGCGTGACCTGTAAAGCTATTCTAAGTGATTCAGGACCAAGGGCGGGATGTATCTCAGTGGTCAGGTGTATGCTTAATATGTGTGAGGCCCGGGTTCGGCAATACATGCATGCTTGCACACACACACACACATGTACATGCTCACAATCAGAAATTGGATAAAGTTTCTTCCCCACTGTATTACTTTTTAAATCTATCTGTCTAATCTATAGATGTCCCCTCTACAACTTGCGCACACACACATAGTCAATTTTGAGAGGCTAAGTGGATTGTGTTTCAGCTAGCCAGCTCCACAGCCATGCTGTGTGGCACTAACAGCATGCATGTGTCAGAGTGTATAGTATAAATGTGAGATGTAAGCAGACAGCCAGGAGAGGTTTAGTTCGAGATAGTGATGTGTGCTCTAAAAGGGACTTCTTAGAGGTGGGATAGAGATGCTAAGAGTGGAGAATTACAAGTCCGAAATCATTTGATCTCCTGGTTTTATAAAGGGGGGGGCACTCAACAGGCAGGCCAAAAGTTGAGCTATCAGACAACAGAGTTAGGGCAGTCCCTCTTACTTACTGCTACTCCATTTGTATACCTCATACCTCATTGATTGCTTCTGAAGTTCTTTAGTACACAGTGGCTTATTAAAATGTAAAAGGTATTTGTGTTAACTAGTTTTGAAATATAAGAAGTTGTATTGGTATGTGAATATACATTCCTTATTGTCACTTGAAATTAGGACCATTTTCCCATAACTCTTTAGTTTCTAATTAGGTCATATTTGTATTGGATATAAGCATATCATGTTGCCAGTTAACACAGGTTCATCTGCTCTGATAAATAAACTGAGCTGAGACAATTAGGGCCAGGAACTGAAACCTTAATCAAAATAGGTTTGTTAAAAATAGATGATTCGCTTGAATATACAAATATGTTTGGGAATTTGCCATGGTTCAAACCTGGAATGTTCCTTATATAGATTTATATCTTTGCACAGATGAAGAAATGATTTGGAACCCAATTTTTTTGTTTCTTTTTCTTTTTTTATAATAAAAACTTTCTTTGAGAATTTCAGTGTGTTTTGATCACATTCACATCCCACTCCTCCCCCGACTCCTCCCAGATTCACCCCCACCTCTCCATCTTACCCCTCCCAACTTCATGCCTCCCCCGCGCCTTTTAACATACTCTACTGAGTCCAATTTGGGATACCCACATCCTAATGGTAGACCTGTCAGGGGCCACACTATTAATTAGAGAGAGTCTCTCCCATAGAAGCTATCAGTTGTCAATAGTTCCTTAGGTAGGGGGTGGGAGTTTCTGAGCAGAACGGTAGCTGACTTGATTTGTGCAGATCTGTGCAGACAGCCACAGCCAGAGCTGTTGTATGCTAATGACAGCACCAGCAGACTTCAGAGTCTACTGCCAACCAGATCCCATTATTCATGGGAAAGGTACAAAGTATAATTTGTGCTATAAAAATCCTACAATACTATAAAAGAATTTAAATGAAGTAGGCAACCAGAATCCATTAATAATAGGATTTGTTTACTGGAATCAGTACTGAAAATATTCATCTTCCATAGGCAGTAGTTTTCTACAAGGGAGTACAGAGCCTTCATTGTTGAAGTCCTCATACAGTGATGTGCTCAGGCATTAGGGTAAGCTCACACGAAGCCTAGGTTTACAGTCAATGAGTGTGTCAGCATAGTATTTAGATAGCATACTTAACAAATGGGTGGGTCTAATATAGAAAGAAATTGAAGAATCTTTTCTTTAGAACTGTGGGCTGCATTCTGCTTCTATCCAGCTGAATCATTCCTTGTAGCACTGTGACGATTCTCGGAGATGGGAACATAAAGTTGTCTTAGATTATCAGTGTTCAACTCTTTGGGGCTGGGGCTGTAACTCGTTTAATAGAATGCTTGCCTAGCGTGTGAAAAGCGCTGAGGTCCTTCCTCAGTATTCCGTATGTGGGAGTGCTGGCACACGCATGTCATCCAGCCTTCAGATCAGTTCTTCATCTTCTGCATCTCCAGTTCAAAGCCAATTTGGAATACTTTGAGACCATGCCTCAAAAAAAAAAAAAAACTCTTTTTCTTCCTACTTTATAGCCTTTGTCCATAGATCACAAATTTACACTAATTTGTAAACTTTTTAAAAATTTTTTGTTTTACCTTTATAAAGTTTATTTTCTGTATATGAGTACTCTATCTGCATGTACACCTTTATTTCAGAAGAGGGCATAAGATCCTACTATAGTTGGTTGTGAGCCACCATGTGCTTGCTGGGACTTGAACTCAGGACCTCTGGAAGAGCAGCCAGTGCTCTTTAACCACTGAACCATCTCTCCATCCTTTGTTTTACCTTTTAAGGTTACAAAATAACTAAACCCTGGAATCCAGAATTTGAATGGTTTAACAGTCCCCTAGTCCTCCTTACGGTGACAGTGCAGTTACCTGCTCTAAGATCTCTCTTGAATCCATTTGTCAAAGGAAAACTAATTCCTTAAACTCTTAGGAGATAAAACTTGACTAAATATTTTTTCTGTTTTGCTGTTAGCCTTTCACTTCATATTATTTGCCTGTGTTGATGTGGGTTTTTTTCTAGTCTTGTTCCCTTAGTGCTATTCGGGGAGATGAGTTTCCAGTGTAGTGACTTTCATCCTTGTGGGGCAGATGGAATGCCCCTTCTCTGGTTCTCACATCTCCATCAGCCAGTGAAGACAGCTATGGACCTCTGGGCCAACAGTTTGTGTTGTATCGGAGAATGGGATTTTAGTAGAGACTTGGTAGTTCCTTCCAAAGAAGACTGAAATCATCATTATGAGATTTTTTTTCAAGGTATTATATGGCCGCAGGTATTTTAGCTGTGAGGTTAAAGACTGTTAATGGTCTTTCACAACTTTCTATGATTCTGTATATTTGTCTTGACCCAAAATAAGTTTTACGCCTTTGTTCCCATGTGTATGTCTGTCTTAATACCTTGTAAATAATCTTTGCATATAATTAAAAATTATGTGCTATATTCCTTGAAGGTATTTTGTTTTCTTGTTTGGTTTCACCTCTTAGTTAGGGAAAGCGGAGTTAGTTTTTGCTTATCCCCATGTTGATACCAGTTTATTTGCAGACCTTATTACATGTATTTATCAGGGAATTAGAACCTTTTAAGTCCCTGTGAGTCCTGCTATTAGAGATCATTCCGTTCCAGCTTAAGAACTTAGTTCATTTCCACAAAGCTAAGATGTTCAAGGCAGGTAGAATCATATCAGACCTAAATTATTTTAACACTTGATCCAAGACGGCGATTCGGATATAGAGAATAGCTTTAGGGATTTTATAATCATTTTAGTAGCCCATTCTACAGAAGTCTACTATGTTGAGAACCTTCCAGAACAAACAACCATTAATAAAGGTAAATTTGTGCTGCCATCTAAAACATGCGGTATGTCTTTAGAGATACAAGCTTGTTTCTACTGTGCTAAATAGCATGCTTGATTCAATTTACTTTCTTACTGTATATATTGTTGTCTATATCATTCTAAAGTTTGTCTCAGTGCTGTGGTATATTAGGTAGAATTCAGAGCCACACTGTGACTTAGAGTTTTAAGTCTGATGAGTTGTGGTGTTTGTCTCAATAAAATAGTTTATTGAGCTGGCATTCCTATAATCTTATTTACTTCAGGGGCCATTGTGGGCAGATGGTCAGCTTAAGGGTCTCCTGGACAGTTCAGTAAGAACCTGTCTAAAAAACCCCACTCATTCATACACACCAACAAAACAGAACAAAAAACCAATACACATATATACATGCACACATACACACGTAAAATACAACTCCCACCCCCATACTAAAAAACAAACAACCCAAAATCCAAACACACACACACAAAATTAAAACATTGTTTATTTGAGAAATGTCTTCATATTTCTGTTTGGTTTACATTCATCACAAACATATCTTCTTACAAATCCACAGAAATAGGTACTTTGATATGAAACATAAAAGATATAAATTCTTCATTTGTTTTTTGTCTTCAATATGTTCATTTTCATTGAAGAGTGTAGTCATGCCAGCTAGCACATGTCTTTCATCTTAGCACTTAGGATCTGGATGCAGGAAGGTGATTTCAAAACCTGCCCTGGCTACTCAGCAAAGTTGAGACCAGCTTGGGCTGTAAGAACCCTGTCTCAAAAAATGTCATTTTTTGGGGTGTGTGTGTGTGTGTGTGTGTGTGTGTGTGTGTGTGTGTGTTGTTTATGCTCTCAAAGGTAAGAAAGGGCACCTGGTCCTTTGGAGCTCGAATCGCGAAGTTGTGAGCTACCCAGCATGGGTACTGCGGCTGGAACTGTAGTGCTCTGCAGGAGTACTCAGCCTCCAAGCCGCCCCTCCAGCCCATTTGTCCTGTTTTGATAGAAGGTCTTCCCATGTAGCCCAGACTGGCTGCATACTCAAAATCTCTTGGGCTCTTTGTCTATTGTTGTTGCTGGGATTTGGGCCTAGGGCTATATACTTGCTTATTTTTTATTTTTAAATTATTAAATTATGCCCAAGGTTAGGAAAGTACTGTGCCACTGACCTATATCACCAAGTCATAATTTATTTTTAAAATCTATTTTACCATGAATGTAATCCATAAAGTCCCCTAACGTAATGGACTCCATTTGGTGTTTATCTGTGGAAATTTTATTATCATTACATCATCCTTGACATGGAATTATTTGGGAATCATTTGGCCAGTGTTTTCTGAGTTTTCCCTGTAACTGCTTTCACAGCTCTTAGGAGTGTCACTAGCTGGCAGCCTCTTTCTGAAAGGAACTCATTCTCAAATTCCTCAGATACGGTTTTGTGAAATTAGTTTTGTAAAATAAGTCATGGACCCTACAGTTATGTACTATCTAAGTATAATATTCTGAGGCCGGAAGGGATTACAGAACCATTCTTTGGGGTTTTAAATGACCTTGCACATGTATATATACTTATTAAAATTAGTTTCCTGAAGGGACATTAACAGCATTGAATGCCTATTGATTGATTTGAAACTTGTATCTTCTTGTTAAAGAGTTGCCTCATAGACTGCAAACACGTGATACATTATTTTGAGTAAAATGGCATGACTGTTTTAGTATTGCTTATAGATAGACTCTTAAGATGTGTTAAAATACATACTGCGTTAGCATAGCAATTTCTTGTTTTAAATTAAACTGATATACTAATCATATATTTTAAAGTTTTTGCAAACTCATTTCCTTGAAAGAGTAAAGGTTGGTTTGCTTATCACTATATAATTAAATGCACATTTTTATTTGTAACGATTGAGAGAGGCAAGTCAGATGAGCCATGTTCTTACTACTTGATTTTATTTCTACATGAGATTAACTTGTAGATTACTTACACATGCTTAACTTTTTAATTATCTTTTTTCTTCTTTTCTTAAAGATGATACTTGTTGATGCCACTGTTATCATCCTTGTAGCAGAAGATAGTCCTACTGAGAAAATGAGCACTTTGATCATTCAGTCTTTGAACTTTAACCTTTGACTGGAAGTGACCTATAGGCAATGAAGACTACTTCCTTTTACTGCATTTTTACGTGTGCATTCTGGGCGCATGTTGATCGCTGGCTCAGTCCAGGCAACTGACATGCTTTATTAGTCATACAGTATTAATGCAGGTGTCAGGAAATGTCAAATATAATTCCATTTTTTATTTTTATTTTTTTAAGCTTTTGGAAAAGTTCCAGGTCCTCATGTATTGTGCAATAACAGTGACTTCCTCGGTGGTCTGGGGACGTTCATTGCCGGCAATGGACGTTGTAACAGGAAGAATTTTCTTAACTCCTGCCACTTGGTGATTAATGCATGTTAGGGCCTATGAAATGAATTTATCAGTTATCGTGGGATTATAAAGAAAGTGAGGGATCCAACATTACATTCAAAGTCACCCCAACTGTTTATATTTGGATTCTATGCACTGTGATCCTAAGGCTAACAGCATGAAATAACGTGCATCTTTAAAGGACCGTAAGAAAGATCATTGTGTATTTATTTAATTGTTTATATCTGCTGTCAAATTGTTTTGACATGGAAAGTTTTCAAGGAACATTGGCAGAGAGGTACAATATGTTATCCCTATGGTGAAAATAAATTCATTTGTTGTATATAGTCCTCAGTCTCTGAAGTGAAGGCGCGAATAATATAGGGTGTGAATGGTGTAACCAAGGCTTTATTTTGGAAGTAAAAAAATGGCAGTGATGCTTAAATTACTGCCACCCATCATTTGGGCCTGTTTTTTTTTTCCCCCAAGTATATTACACTCTGTTACTTCCTGCTAGCCATCAGCATGAGCCCTACTGCCTAAACACTATTTCTTTTATTTATGTTTGGAAATCCATAAACATTTTTGTTTGTAATCTTGTTTCTTTTGTTACATTTTAAGTTGTTTGAATGTTACAGTACTTTAATTGAAAGACTTTTGTCAAGTTTTTTTCTTGTAAATTTTCTTTACTTGTATCATCTTGTCCTTCAATCCTGTACCCTAAAATGAGAAATACATTTTTGACAGAGGCTTAATGTTTTAACAAAAGAGTGTGGACATTTTTATTTTAAGATTTTGACAAAAGAACACCATAAAATGATATGTTTGCTTATTTGTCTCACACAGCCATACAGGTTTTCTTGGAAGAATTTGTTTTATTTGTTGAAAAGATTTTGCTTAC
>LOEQ01011985.1:0-27715 GCA_001685075.1 Bramus lutescens
GGACCTCTGGAAGAGCAGTAAGTGTTCTTAACCTCTGAGCCATCTCTCCAGCCCTTATTTATAGATCTTAATATGATTGGTTAACTTCTTAAGCTTTGTCACAAGGAGGTCTCTGCCTGTTCTAACAGGTTATTTTCATTTAACAATTCATTTTGGTCTCTGTTGTAATGGAACAAAAATACTGTTGTTACTTTATAGAAATATATTGTGAAGTTCCTCTCATTTGTGCTTGGAGAACTATAACTAAGATAGTTATTCTTACTTCACAGGTTTTATTTACCACATGGCTTGAGCATAGATAAAGACGAAAATTACTGGGTCACAGATGTGGCTCTTCATCAGGTGAGCTTCCTTCTTGGCAGTATTCAAAGAGAAGCTGAAATGGGTTAGTTTTCAAAAGTCTCTGGATTTTAATGAAATAATTTCTATGACTCAAAAATTGGTAACCAAAATGGGGGGAACAGTCATATCTTAGTAAGTTCTGTGTGCTTTTATAGAGTACCAGAAACTCAGTGGCTTGTAAGTAACAAACGAACACATTTCTCACAACTCTAAATTCTGGGCATCTATGATCAGGGTACCAGCATGACAGGGTTCGGGTGAGGGCCCTTTCCTGAATTTCTGGCAGCCATCTCCTCGATGTATTGTTTTATGGAGAAGGAAAGGAGAGCAAGCTCTTGTGTCTCCTCTCACAAAGACACCAGCCTTCCTCATGAATTTTCACCATAACAAACAATTCTTTCCTGCTTCCATGATGTTAGAAGTTAGGATTCTGGTGTATGAACTTAGAAGACACCAATGTTCACTCTGTATCAATCCTTGCCTCAACATTTTCTTTTTATACTCTACTAGGAAAAGGCAATATGTTATCAGGCCTCTCTCCTCCCTTTTATGCTAATAGCCAGATATGGAGCCTCCCTGTAATGTCTAGAGCCCTTCAGACTTCCTCTTCACTTCCTACATTGCCCATTATTCCTTTTATCCTAGGTCTTATTTCTTTTATTTCTTTTTATTTTTGCTTATGTTTTATGATTTCTTTCCTAAGCCACCTTAGTTTTCTATAAAACTCTATTAAGTCTTTACTAAGCATGTAAGACAATCAAACTTTTGTCCTCTTCAAAAGATACTGTATTTCAGTCATGGAATTGTCTTAGGGCCTCATACCCATATAAGTGTGTGGAATGCAATGATGGTGGTACAGAGTTAGGAAATACAGGACAGAGACATCCAGAGCTCCAAAGACTCACCAGTGAGTCATTACAGTGTTCTCTGCAAGAGTTGCAGACATCGGTGAATCCCTATGCCTCATTTGCTATCTGCTGATTGTAATGTGAGCTAGGGAAGACAGAAAGGAAGTGGAGATGAATGTAATATTTAAATGCTGGCCCCTCCTTCCCAAAAGTAATGTGACTTACCCTCTCTCAGGAGTGGATAGGGGTGGGGTGGAGAGAAGGTGGAGGGGATGGGAGGAGGGGAGGGAGTGGGAATTGGGATTGGTATATAAGATGAAAATAGATAGTTTTTTTAAAAAAAGAAAAAGAAAAAGAAAATTCCTCAAAATAAATAAATAAATAATACTGGTCCCTATTTGCTATTTATTAAGTTGCTGGCTTTGGGAAAATAACTTAATTTCCATATGTCTAATTGTGACATGAAGAATTAGACCAGATGATTTCTATGGTCCCATCTTGTTTTAAAAGCATCTTCTTTTGAATAAATCTCTGTCTGTCATTTATACTTTAATTGCCTGTTCAAATGACTGTGTGTGTGTGTGTGTGTGTGTGTGTGTGTGTGTGTGTGTGTATGTGTGAACAATAATCAGGAAAAGGAGATTAAGCTTTTTTATTGTTTTAAAAAGGTGTTCAAACTGGACCCACATAGCAAAGATGGCCCTCTCTTAATTCTGGGAAGGAGCATGCAGCCTGGGAGTGACCAAAATCATTTCTGCCAGCCCACTGATGTAGCTGTGGACCCCAGCACAGGAGCCATCTTCGTGGCAGATGGTTACTGCAACAGTCGGATTGTGCAGTTTTCACCAAGTGGAAAGTTCATCACCCAGTGGGGAGAAGGTACCCACTACCAATCTTGGTCTCTAATCAGAATTCTGAGTCCGTAGGACCAAAAACCAGACATGGGTTTGGTTTTCCCCATATAAAATTTGTAATAAATGGCTTGTTTTCATGAATTTGAAAACTTACAGAGCTGTGGCATCAGACTTTGAAAGACTCCATAAACCGTGTATCTGCGACTTTCCTTTGTTCCGCAGAATATTCCGGGAGCACTCCTAAGCCGGGCCAGCTCAGTGTTCCTCACAGTCTGGTCCTTGTGCCTCATTTGGACCAGTTGTGTGTGGCAGACAGGGAAAATGGTCGGATCCAATGTTTCAGAACAGACACCAAAGAATTTGTGCGAGAGATTAAACATGCATCATTTGGAAGAAATGTATTCGCAATTTCATATATACCAGGTATTATGTTATTGTGTGCTTTGCTATGTTTATTGTATTCTGCCCTTAATAGTTTTTAACTTCATGTGCCTTTTAAATAACCTTGTTCTTATTAGTAAGTTCAAGATACTTTGTATATCAGATCTGAAACATCTTAAAACTATTACTTCATTGTAAATCGCTTCCTTTCAAATGTCCTATTCCGTTTGCAGAAATAATGAAAACTCTGTAATAAGTTAACAGCTGTTTGTATTGGGTTTAAAATGTCCCCAAACACTGGGTTTAAAATATTCCCAAACGCTGATTCCTTTTTACTTATGATCATCCGACCTAGCTATCAAATGATTAATATTGTCTTTGATAGAATTGCTTTCCAATTACTTCTGTTTCATGTTTCTTGAGAAAGTGCTGACTGTCTTAGTTAGGGTTTTATTGCTGTGAAAAGGCACCATGACCATGGAAACTCTTACAAAAGAAAACATTTAATTGGTGTTGGCTTGCAGTTCAGAGGTTTAGTTTATTGTTGTCGTGGCAGGAATCGTGGTGGCATGAAAGCAGACATGGTGCTGGAGAGGTAGTTGAGCGTTCCACACCTGAATCCACAAGCAACAGGAAAAGCAGAATGACCCTGGGCCTAGCTTGAGCACTGGAACCTCAAAGCCCACCCGCAGTGACAGACTTCCTCCAATAAAGCCACACCTCCCGACAAAGCCATACCTCCTAATTGTGCCACTCCCTATGAGCCTATAGGGGCCATTTTCAATCAAACCATCACAGTGGCCAATTTATTTAAAACAGATGAAAATGTAAAGTAATAGAGGTTTGTGTCTAAATGCCAGGAGAGGCCAGGTAGTGGTGGCGCACACCTTTAATCCTGGCACTTGGGAGGCAGAGGCAGGCAGATCTCTGAGTTCAAAGCCTCCCTCATCTACAAAGTCAGGTCTAGAACATCCAGAGATGTTACACAGGGAAACCCTGTCTCAGAAAACCAAAAATAGATGGATGGATGGATGGATGGATGGATGGATGGATGGATGGATGGATGGATGGATGGATGGATAGATGGATGGATGCCAGGAGAAACAACCAATAAAATCTTGATTTAGCATTTTTATATAAATTGTAATGGTTTTAAAAGTTTTCACAGGGCAGTGATGGTGCATGCCTTTAACCCAAGAACTCAGGAGGCATAGACAGGTGGATCTTTGTGAGTTCAAGGCCAGCCTGGTCTACAGAACAAATTACAAGAAAAACAACTAGAGCTGTTACACAGAGAAGCCCTGTCTCGAAAAGCCAAAAATTAAATTTGAAGAAAAAAAATCCAAACTTATAAAATAAGATGTGTATAATCCACATTATAAAATAAGTTACCATAAGATTTCTTTGAATGTGTATTAAGCAACTTAATATTGTAAGTAAAAGCTTACACAAATCTTCAAATACATTATGAAACATATCCAACTTTATGTTAACTTACATTGACTGTACTCCCCACTTTAATACCTATACATCTTAGGTCACCAAGGCATAGAATAAAAAGGTTTAAGTGACTAGATGAGAAACAAGTGTGTGTTTCCTGAGAAATAATAATAAAAAAAACTCATTGGCATCAACAAAAGAGACATTCTGTAGTTGGCTTTACTTCATATCCAAAGAATTAATTTGCCAAGATCATTCAATTAGTAAGGAAGGTGATTAAATAGATATAATAGTCTCAAAATCTGGAAAAAGATTAAAGTTCAAAACACTAAGCAGGAGGTAGTGTCTTTACAGTATTCTGTAGTAATAATTGGTGCTCAGACTGTATTATGTTATAGGATATATTCTAAAACTCTCTATGATCCTTTTTAAAAAATGAAAATATGGTGAACTCAGGCTCAGCATTATATGGCTTGGCAGTGCTGGGGCTCGGACAAAGAACACATGCATGCCCGGCAAGCTCTCTACCACTGAGCTATCCTGTCAGCCTCTTCTTGGGGGAACTCTTTAATGCGTTCTTTAAAAATGAAGTAGTCAAACCTCTGGATGATTTAAGTCATCACTATTTCTATTATTTCACATTCATCCAAAGAAATTACTTTTAGTCCAAAGTATGTTCATAAGAAGGTGCTTCATTTTTCCCCATGACAGTATGTCTTTAACAGTCTAAAATACAGATCTCCTGTTAACAAATCAGATAATTTCCTCTGGGTACTGCAACTCCCCTTCTCCCTTCTTTACATTCTCCTCTTTTTCTTGCTGTAGCAAGGCAGATATTACTTAGTTTTCCCAACCAATCAGATGTTCCAAAATGACTGACTTTGATAACCTGACCTTTTCTCCATTCCTACTGAGCATGTCTTTCTAACCCTATAAGCCAGTAGGCATGTTTGTCAGTAATTATGCATCCTGACTTCTCATGGATGGCTTCCTAAGTAGAATAGGCCCTCCAGTTTCTGATTTGCTTGCTACAATATGGTTAGTCATCTAACCTGTTTAACCCAAATCTGGTAACTCACAGGATGTTTGCTAAGTAATTTTAATTGCTGTTGATATAGGGACCATGATGATGGTAACTATTTTGTTTGTGTAACGTTTGTTGCTTCTGTTTCAAAGCCAATCTTCACCCATATTTTAAAGAAAGACCTCATCTCTTGTCACAGGTTTGCTCTTTGCGGTAAATGGGAAGCCCTACTTTGGAGACCACGAACCTGTACAGGGCTTTGTAATGAACTTTTCCAGTGGGGAAATTATAGATGTCTTCAAGCCAGTACGCAAGGTAGTTAATACAAATACAAATGCCTATATTTGAATATTTATAACAAAATTGAAACATAAATATCGATATACAATTCCTGTTTTTAAACATAGAAGACGTGATAGCTTTCTTAGCTGAGTTGACAGATGTCTTTTGTTATGTTTATTTAAAATAAATGTTCATGCCTTTCCCTAGACCATCAGCATTTTCAGATGAACATTACCTGGTACATTTCTATCTTTGTGGTAGAGTCTGCATACAATGACAGTCTTAAATTCACTATAGTTAGCAAGTCAATACAGATACATTGAATGATAGAGAATAGACAGATTCTTTTCCTAGTTTCATTCAACTGGTGAAGAAACCACATTGTAAATGCACTATTATAGTTCCCCTTAGAATCAGCAGGCGGCTTGGTTTTCTGCTGGAGGTAGTGTTAAGACTTTAATAATCAACAAGAATGGGAAATAGTACTTTATGGAGCCCGTTCAAATTCTAAAGACTTGGCTAGTTGAGGAGTTAAGGTTCCGCATTAAGTTGCCACTACGTATTTTAACATTTTTTACACACTCAGTGACTACAGCAGAGCCTTCCATGGGCTTTTGTCTTCCCACTGTATTGTATATGCAGAGTAATTGCCAGAGTGATCGTAATACTTGCGCACACTGCAAGCATAGGCCAGGGGTCCATCAGATGTAGGAAGATCGGCCTGCTAAAATGCTCATGCAAGGGTTATTTTCCAAATTGTAGAAAGGTTTATTGTGTTTACTTAAATCAAAATGCAACTATCACAAGCTACTCAACAAAGTATGTCTTAATATCATAATTGTTAAACTGTCTCATAGGATAACAAGTTTGCTAGGTGAGAAAAAAGGACTTTAAAATATCTCAGTGTTTTAGAAAACTCTCAGAAGATGAGCAGTCTGGGTCCTATCACAGTTCACTGCAGTTTTTGTACTGGGTCTGAAGATCTAATCAAGTGCAAGACAGACATAGTCTCTTCCTCAGTGGCCTTCATTAGGGGAAGCTACAGCATCTGAAACAAAACAAAGTAAACATGAACTAAAGAATTCCGTCGCAGAGTCTCTTCGTTTGGGTCTCTGTTTATAGTTTGTATGCACGCATTTTCTTAGAAGACATTCTATCTGAGAAGCAGTGTGCAATCACATTTAAATCATTGCATCTGTTAGGAGAGCCATTACATTAAAAGTACACATTTTATCTGAACAGTGTTTTGAATTCTTATTGATTGTCTGATCTTGAGATCTAGTGTCCTTTGAGCTAATTTCCTCATATTTCTTGATTAAGGAAAAAAATATTGCCATTCTTTCAGGCTTCCCATTTGTCTTATCAGAGTATCTCTCTTTGTCTGGTCCCTTTTAGTGATAGTGTTCTGCATCAACTAGGTTATTAACTTTTAATTGAAATGTACATCAGTACATCAAAGCTAAGCACTAAGCAAGAGACCTCCACTCGTAAGACTATGAACAGATATGAGTTAGAATTTCAGAGAGCCTTGTTCCTAAACAACAGCAGTCACCAGACTTGTGGTGATGCGTGAGTAGCGATGTGTGGGTCAATAAGGGGACCTAAAAAGAGTCTCATGCTAAGACAGAATTTGCTCTTCCTTCCCAAAAACAAGTTATGATAGTACCCCTCCACATGGGAAAGTGTTCTGTGTTGATTCAGTAAAGTGGAACCGGTTTATGGATCCCTCAGATCATTCACTTACTAAGGTTATCATCATAAGGATTCAATATCCGGGTAAAAGGAATAATGCGGTATAATGATTCGCTATTGCCATCAGAGGCTGAGTTTTACGTGGTCTTTTCCTCTGCTGCTTCTTCTCTCACATAGTATGAGTCTCCCTTTTATGACTATAATGTTTCGAAATGCAGTGGTGGTGCACACCTTTAATCCCAGCACTCGGGATGCAGATGCAGGCAGATCTCTGTGAGTTTAAGGCCAGCCTGGTCTACAGGAGCTAGTTCCAGGACAACCAGGGCTGTTACACAGAGAAACACTGTCTTGAAAACAAACAAACAAAAAAATACTTCTGAATGTTTGATCGCTCTTTATATTAGCATAAGGGAAATAGGACATTAAGTCTAATAAAGAGGGATTCATTCTTCCACATGTGGACACACAGATGACCCAATATCATTTGCTGAAGATACTGTCTTTACTCCTATGCTTTTGGCATCTTAGTAAAAACGATGGGACAGGGACTGCGCGAATTTAAGTCAGGGTCCTCCAGTCTGTAGTCTTTCTTTGCAGTGAAAGACACTGGATGCGGAAACACATGAGTGCTCAGAGGGCCAAGATTGAGTAAAGGTTAAGTGATCACAATAATATGATATCACCACTGCTGCAGATAAGGGGACAGAAAGAACCAGAAGACAGGATAAGAGCCTAGGAGGTACAATTGCTAGTTGTGATATGGCTGTTCCACTCATGAGTCCAGTGCAACTATACTTGTCTGCACAGAGCCTGCCTGCAGATGGGCCTGTCCTCAGTAGTGCAGAGCTCTCGCAGAGGACCAAAGTTCAGCATCCACATTCGTGGCTCACACACCTGTAAATACAGCGCCAAGGATCAAATGCCCTTTCTTGACCTCCTCGGGCACTGTGCTTATGCATTTACCTACACCCAGACACAAACATATAAACACAATTTTAAAATAATTAAAACTTGTCAGGCAGTGGTGGCGCAAGGTTTTAATCCCATCATTCAGGAGGCAGAGGTAGGTGGGTCTCTGTGAGTCTGAAGCCAGCCTGGTCTATAAGAGCTAGTTACAGGACAGCTAGGATTGTTACACAGAGAAATCTAGTCTCAAAATAATAAAAACCATAATAATAATAATACTAATAACAACAACTTAATCTTAAAAGAGAGTGGACCTGTTAACAGCCAACCATGGATGGAGGAGCTTTATTACCACTTTCGGTCCCCCACTGCTGACCTAGTGGCCAAGGATAAATTATGTGAAGTGGGGATTTCCTGCTGTCAGTCATGTCCCTGCTGGTGAGGCTGCAATGGGAGTTCTGAGCCATAGTTACACAGATGGCCCTGGAGAAGCTGATTGGATCTCAAAACAACAAAAAAAAAAGAGATAAATATGATAAATATGGAAAGGGAATTTGCGGGGAGGAGAGAGGGCTGAAAGGGGTCGGAGGGGTATAAGCAAACTTGGGGACGAGAGTAATCTGAATGTATGGTATCCATGTATGAAAATGTCAGAGGAGAAGCTTGATCATCAATTTTTTAAAGATAGAAGATGTTTGAAAGCAAAAGTAAGCATAAATAAGTTAATGAAAATAAAATGCCCCTGAAAAAATAATCAGCTTATGAATTTCCAACGTTTGAAGGAGTTGCAAGCCAGTGGGTTCTCAGTGCCTGAATTGTTCTAGCAGAGTCGGGGCACAATGATTGCCTTTGGCAAGGGTGGCTCTCTTCCGTTTGAGTTGCACACCTTGTCTCATGTTTCTGGCATTCCATGACATGTTGAATTAGAGCCACACCATGATAACCCGTGTCTTTACATCTGGCAGCACTTTGATATGCCTCATGATATCGTCGCTTCTGAAGATGGGAATGTGTATATTGGAGATGCGCACACGAACACCGTGTGGAAGTTCACCCTGACTGAAAGTATGTTGTTGCGCTTTTTTACTTCTTTGCTTTTACAGTATTTTTAATCCATAATTTCCACCTGGTTTATCGTTTAAAGTCATGGGAAACAAAAACATTTGCCTTTATTTTTTTATGCCAGGTATAGGAAATCGGGATGTAGGGAGTTTGGGTTTGGGGTTCAATGTTAGCATATATCTAGCATCTCTGGTTCTCTGTTCCCTGTACTACAAAGGACAGGGAAATGAAGGATGAGCAAGGGAGAGGAGGAAGGGAGAGGGTCCTTATTTGGTTTCCATTTCAGGAATTAAAATAATTTCTTAAATATGGACAGAGAGGGTTTTTTTTTTCCTGGCAGACGTCGCCTTGTTTCCAGAGACACTCCACAGGAAATGTTTAATGTGTGAAGTAATGTCTGTTACATTAAAAAGCCCCCATTAATTCCAGCTTGTTACAGAAGAGAGAGACAGCATTGGCAAAGGAGAGGTTGACTTGTTGCCAAAAAACATCACCCCGTCTGGCACTCAGTTCTTTCTAGCGCTGAGCGTGAAGGGACACCAGCATCCTTGTCTGACACGTTATCTGAAGCAGAGTGACTTTCTGTTTTCCCTTTAGGCCTCAGCTTTATCCTCTCTTCCACCTCCTTCCCTCTCCTCCCAATACTGAGTTGCTGTATTTTTATTTAACTGGGAACATAAAAGAACATGTTTACTCTTAAGAATCTGGTCAGTAAGTGGATGAGTTGTTAAGTTTTGGAGTAGGGGTTGAGGAATGAGATTTGAGGGGACAGTGAGATAGAATACTTAATGTTAGGTTTATTGAGGGGACTGAAGGGGACATTGAGTTGGGTTAATGGAAAGTAACAAGTTTGGTAGAAAACTTATTAGTGCCATGGATAGACAGATAGGCAACAACATGGCAGGGACTCTGGGAAATCTTCAGGCCCCAGCATGAGAAACAGACAGAATGGTGGGGTCTCTGAAGACATGAAGTAGAGGCCTTGTGGCAGAATTGGGGATCTGCCTGCTCTTCTGTCTAACGATGGTTGAGGTTTCCCAAGAGCCCCTCAGCCAGAATTCGAATCCCAGGCAAGAGGCAGAGAAAAAGGTAGGGAGAAGGATGTGTGGCCAATGTCCCTTTTAATGTTAACTCTCAGCTTGCCAGATGAGAAGGGGCCGCAGGAATTCTGATAGCCAGGGACCCACAGTGTCCCTTTCTGCAGATACTATAACCTGAGTCGAGGCTGGATTACTAGTGGTATATTCTTCATTGATGTTAGTATTATCTCATTTCAACTTGTATATCATTAAAAGGGTACTAGCCTAGTCCCTGGCTTCAGACTGTAAAAACAAAATTGCCCTTAACTAAAGTTCACTGAATGTTTGCTTGGCCCAAAACTTCAATATCCAGAGATGCTTTTTAAATATGTTGGGGTCTAAGCAACAGCGGAGAGTGGTAACAAGTAAAGGAATTAGGGGTGATAAATTTGAGGTATCAAAAGTTGCTGCAGATAGCAGTATTAGGTAAAGAATTAATAAGGGCATGAAAACTTGATGAATAAAATGATGTCAATTGTAACAGCATAAATTCAAGTTATAACAAGGAAAGAAAACAAATTATTGGAAGAAAAGTAAAATCAAGAGTCTATAAACTTTAATCAGATGCAATGTAGGTTTTACATCTCAACTTAGCCAGTGCTGTATTCAGTAACTTTTGAGCTTTGAGATAATCTTCGAGTAACTCTTACTGATCTGCAATAAGGACCCAATTCGAGTATAGTGAATATAGACTCAACTATCAGGTATCTTTGCATAGATGTGATAGAAATGTCCATAAGGGGAAAAAGAAAACTTATTTTACCTCATGGTTTCAGAGGGTTCAGTATTTGGTGGTTTGGGCAGAACGTCACAGCAACAGGATCACGTGGCATAAGGGAGCGTGTGGCCCAGAAGCAGATAAAGGGATGGGCCACACTAAAACAGTCCAAGGATGTGCTTCTACTTGCCTCTGTCTTCCGAGCCTCTGCCACATCTATCACACTGCAGTAAAGCTATCTTATTAATTCCATACTGGAAACAGTCAGTCCTCATAATCTAAGTGTCTTTGGAAGTTCCCACACGGACCCACCCAAAGCACGCTGCATTGCTCTCGTGGGCATTTTTTACTCCTGTGAGGACTGTGGCAGAGCCTCTGGCCTATCCTACCCCCAGAAGTCACTTTCCCTTTTCTCTGTAAGAGATGCATTCAGCGCTTGTGTTTTCAGCAAGGGACCCTGGAGACATCGCAGACCAAAATAAAACTAAAGATAGATGGATAATCCTCAAGTGACCGACCAAGTTAGGATTTTTAGAAAAATAAAGAAAATATTAAATACCTTTTTAAAGATGGAAAAGACTGTATAAGGAGAAATGGGAACAATTTTTATATGTGCGTTTTGAAAACTCATCCTTCGTGGATTTGGTACAACCTCTGATGGCTATTTAAAAAGCAGTACAATATACCATCAAACTTCAAGATGATAAAAATCTATCTGTATAATCCAGACCACAATAAATCAGTGAAACGGGACCTCTGGCACAGGAAGAGCGCCCGTGTTTGCACTCTAGCGCTTAGTCAAATTCATAGACAATCGCTATCCTACTTGGCTTCTCTATTGCTGTGTTAAACACCGACCAAAACTAACCTGGTGAGGGTAGATATTTGACTTTCGTGTCCATGTCACTGAGGGAAGCCAAGACAGAAATCCAGAACCCGGAACCAGAGTAGAGACCACAGAAGGATGCTGTAGACTGACTTGCTCTACGTGCCCTGCTCAGCTTGCTTTCTTCCATCACCCAGGACCACGTACCCTAGGATATATCACTGTCCAAAGTGGCCTTGGACCTTTCACCTAAACCTTTAATTGAGAAAATGCCCTACTTACGCCAGGCCAAGCTGATAGAGAGGTTCCTAAACAGGTGTCTTCTTCCTTGGTCATGCTTGTTTCTAGGCATCAGGGACAAAGCTAACCAGCACAGCTGAATTAAAGCATGGTGGTGTTCTAGAATTATACACCTTCCTCCCAGGGAGAAATCACTCCACACATTTAGAAAATAATAAGGGGAAAAGTACTTTAATTATACCAGGCGACTGGTTCTGGCTAATGCACAAAAGGGGACCAGCCTGGAATGGAAAATTTTTACCAGTTTTTATAGGTCCTAGGGTTATCTATTCCACATACACTATCATCCTTAAATCTCTTTTAAATCCTGGCCCAGGTTAGACTTTGAACAATCTAAATAGAGACAGGACACTACAGGTATGGCTACTTGGGTTAGTGGGAAATTTACACAACCATATATTGTTAGAGCTATTTCTTAAGTATACCGTTGTTGTTGTTGTTGTTGTTGTTGTTGTTGTTGTTGTTTTCTGGTAGTTGTTACCCGGGATCACCGTACACACCCGGCAGAATTACGCTTTTTTCTTATAAGAGCATCAGGGGAGGAGAGGATAATGACAGATCAGAATTTAAAGGTGGTTGCCACCCTGCACTGTTCCCATGAGCTCCCCACTAGAGGCATATTCCTTGATATGGAGATGAACTTATTGGCCTGATGTAAGTCAAGTTTGTCTCCTATGGTTGAAATGGAGCCTAACAGGAGGGCAAGCCTGACGAAAGAGCATTAGCAGAAGTGTTTTCTCAGCAACCCGAAAATAAACTTAAATAACAGCGCTGAATTTTCACCCTAGCGGTTTCTAGCAAGCCTGGTCAAAGCGCTGCTTACCTTCCGGTCAAGTTGGAGTCAGCACTCCCTTAATTAAATTCCGCTTGGCATAACGTAATAATTCCTAAGCAAGTTTAGTAGTGCATCCTTTATAGCGTCAATTTTGTTACTCTGAGTTCCCGATGCATTAGTCAAAACCTCTTCACTCTAAGACGTGGTCCAGGTGAAAACGCTGTATGCAAGGGAGTGGTGAAGCTGCTGAACTGGACCACGTCATGGGGTGGGGATCGAACTGCTAAGGCTGTACTCAGGAGGGCGTGAGGGGGGAGCAGAGAGAAGCAAAGTGGTGGAAAAAATCAAGTGGATTTTAGGTGACAGCAGTGTGGGGGCCTTAGCTGGTACAGGCTCTTCAGATTAACTGGGAATTAGATGCCCTTGCCTTAAACAGTTGACCTCTGAGGACAGATTAAGGAGGTCCTGATGAATGGAAATTTCTGAGCTTTGGTTTACCCAGTAACAAATCTTCTGTTTACCAGACCAGAGATCTTCTCTTTAGGCCATTGTTGCCAGCACTGCCATGGGTGGGGTTGGGAATGGGGGCCAAACGGAGTTTTGTCACCAACACTGCCATTTGGACCTAACAAACAGAACCGAGTGATATTTCAGAAAAAAAAAATGATACTATAAATTCTGAAAGGAAAATTCTTTTTCTTTCTTTTTTGGTTTTTGGTTTTTTTGGTTTTGTTTTTCAAGACAGGTTTTCTCTGTGTAGCCTTGACTATCCTGGAACTAGCCCTGTAGACCAAGTTGTCCTCAAACTCATAGATACCTGCCTGCCTCTGCCTCCTGAGTGCTGAGATTAAAGGCGTGCACCACCACCACCTGGCGAAAACCCTTTTCTAAATCTAAAGTTATTAGGAATATTATCTCAGCTTACCCAAGGATGTTTTACAGAAGAATCATGAACATGGCCACCAATTAGGCTTAGTAAATATTTGTAAATAAATAAAAGTGATATCAATGTTAAGTTTTTAAATGTTCTTTTAGAGGATTCTGATTTTTCTCACTCCTTACTGTGCTTTTGCAGAAATGGAGCATCGATCGGTGAAGAAGGCAGGCATTGAGGTCCAGGAAATCAAAGGTTGGTCAGAGTCCTCTTTTAAACCAAAATCTGTTTTGTTGGATTATTTTTGGCTCTTGATTGCAGCATAAAAATTATCAGGATAAAAATATGTAGTGCGGTAAATATCCATGACTTCTGCTTTGTACCCAGCCCTCAAACCTCCACGTTGCTGCTTTCTTTATGGTAAAAGAAATTGTCAGAGGGCCCTCTAATCATTGATTCCCAGGAGCAGGACATGGATGCGGATCTCAGAAACCTCTAGCTCGTGATCCAAAGATAATGCAGGAAGGAAAATATTTAGCTAGTCATATTGGGAAGTATTCTTGATCTTCCACAGAAAAATGATTCTTTAGTATGCTAGAAAATACCACGTGCACTCTCATTTAAGCAAGTGAAAACCCTTGGTGGATCAGTCCTATCTGATGAGAAACATTAGCACGTCTGCCAGCTCCTGTCATGGTGCCTCTCAGCCTATAAGACTGACTGAGGGCTTATTTGTAAAAGGCAGTGTAGTGAGTCTAAGGGAAATGGAACTACAGATGACCTCAGGACAATCACTGCCCATTTAAAAGCAGGAGAGAAAAAAGGCACACATCCACATGTCCCCATGCGCAGGTAACTGAATCACAGGCATACAGTATCTGAGCTTGTCTACAGGTAAGCAGCTACTATACTCTGTCTATTCAAAAGCTCTGTCTACTTACTTTTCCTTCCCTGAGAACCAGTTCGAACCTGCACCTTCTCTGCGCGGTATAAGCTTTTGACTGGTGCTGTGTTGTTAAGGACCCACCATGCTTAAGTAACCGAGTGATTCCCTTCTTCATATTGAACCTGGAGATCTTCAGACCGAAGTCTAGGCGTCTTTGTTTTCCTGCCTCATGACAGTAGGTTGGAAAGACATGCAGAGCCAGGAACAAAAGGAAGTTCATGCAGGCAGAAAGGAAAGACAATAGGCTCCACATTGAAAGGGCTGAGAGAACATAATTGAGAAAATAAAAGCAATTACTTGACATTTGTAGAGATTCTACCCAGAGGACCATATAGGGTGGTGCTCATATTACTCAAATACACATACAAGTTTTAAATCAGTGCTATTTATATAGTATTACTGATGTGATGTTTATCCCCAAATAAGGGTGATTTAAAGGATATTGTTGTTAATAACAGCTATCATATATGGAACACTAAAACTGGACAACATGAAAAG
Organism: Bramus lutescens; assembly: GCA_001685075.1. NCBI lineage: Eukaryota > Metazoa > Chordata > Mammalia > Rodentia > Cricetidae > Bramus > Bramus lutescens. The sequence continues at coordinate 14,848 of LOEQ01011985.1, forward strand.
TATCAAATGTAATCATTTATTTTACATATTAGGAAATTAGGTATGATGAAGGAGAAAGTAAGTGTTAAAGTCAGGTTTTAAATGCAAGTCTTTTGATGTCAAATCCTGTGTTCTTAGCCATTGCTGCATTGTTGAGGACAGATCAATCCTGTCAGCACATCAATCCATTCACTATAAGTTCTTCCAAGAATACAGGCAGTTAGGAATGATTGGCAGTTTGTGTTCCAATCTCTTGAACTGTAAATTATTTCAAAGTATTTCCGTTTAAATGTGCCTTACCAAAACGTTCTTGATGGTAATATGTGGGAAACAGTCCAATTATCCTGACCTGACCTCACCTTAGCTGCCTGATGAAGGGAAAACAATGAGCCCATTTAGATGGAAAACTTCCCAGTCTTGGGGCAGAACCCAGCAGTCTAAATAGTGACTTTTATGTAAGTGTCTACAAAAAGTTCAATCTAATAGTCAGGAATATCCCACCTCAAACAGATATACTTTGTTCCTTGAACCCAAATAATTCTTGTTCTTCTATAAGTTATGTTCTTATTACAAAAGAAACACGGATCATGCTAGATACGTAGATCTTATCATTTATCAAAACCATGAAGCTACCCTTTGTAACAGAGCCCAAAGCAAATTCCCACTTGGCAACATAGGAGGTGTTTGTTCATTTTACAACTCTAAATGTGAGTTACTTTGGGTGATACTTATTTCTACATGAGTGGTCATATAGCTGAGCAGTTATAACAAGGTTTCAGAAGCAACAGTTTAAAAGGAGTTTTGGAAATAAGAGAATTGGAAATGACCAAANNNNAAAAAAAAAAAAAAGCTTAGGGAATGGATTTAAAGTTTCAAATAGAGTTAGTAGGAATAAAATAGGTCAAAGCCTAGCTCTCACACCGTCCCCTGCCCCACGTAAAGAGGACAATGATGATCAGTCTCCAAAAGTAGAAAGAAGAAAAAAGAAAGAGGCTCTCGGGTGCAGTGAACCTCTTCGGTCTTACTGAGAGGAGGATTTATAAGGATCTTTTGGGGGGTGGGAGGAGAAGAGAGAACATGAATGAGAATGACGGTTATTGGCGCTGGGTACAGCTTTCATGTTTTCCTAAGTCACAGATAATGTGCCTTCTAAAATCCTCCCTCTTCACTTCTCTCTGCTATGAGCCAGGTAACAATTTCCGTATTGCTCTATTAAGAATGTACCTCCATTCCTGATTATTATCCCAGTTGCTTTTATTAAAGAAGAAGAAGTTTGAGGGAGGACAGAAGGAGTGGCCTTGAAAGATAGCTCAGTGAATTAAAGTGTTTGCTTCAGAGGCATGGGGACTAGAGTTAGGATCCCTAAGAGTCCACACAAAAGGAGAGCAAGCACGGCACCCTCTTGGAATCCCTTTGCTGGGGAAACAGGCACAGAGATCTTGAGGGTGAGCCATCCAGCTAGATTCTCTGGAGTGGTTAAGCTTTGCATCCAGGGAGAGATTCTACTTTAGAGAATAAAGTGGAAAGAAATGGACAAAGACACCTAATACTGACTTCAGGTGCACACACACACACACACACACAAAACACAAAAACACGTAGAGAATGCATTAACATGTTCAAACATGCATTCACACAAATGCATACATAACATTGGTTATAGAGCAAAAGAATCAGCTTTACATTCGTAGAAAATAGAGGAGACGACAATGAACTTGCAAGTAGATGAGACAAGACGGCAGTAACTTGCTAAGTAAGATATGTATCACATTAGACATTCTCAGCTTTCACAATTCTCGTATTTTGGTTGTAATGTACTAAAAAGTATTTGAACATTTTAATATTTGGAATAAAATGAAATGTGTTTAAGATTTAAAAGGTGCTATTTTTTAAAGAGGAAAGTTTTAAAATGATGCATTGCCATGCAAAATAAATAATAATAAAATAATAGAAATATGCAAATATTATGCGATTCCCCTCACAAAGAAGCACAGATAAAGAAAAGAAATGCTTCTTATCTATCAGTTTTTAAAACTATGGCTTTTTCTTTGTATCTAGAGATGTGTTGACAGCTTCTGAATTTGTAAGACATTTTTGTTCTAGGCAGACTGTATATGCCATCTTATATGATACAAGAGTGTCATATTCTATTCCCTTTTATCTCCAGAAACTCGGGCATTGGCTCATTTTAGAGTCTTTATACTCCATGCCTGTTCAATGGAGATGCTCCAAAATATGGGAATGCTTAATAAAGGAATTTCAGATAAAGAGTGGAATGATATACTTTGGATTATTTATTATTTGAGTGGAATTCCAGGACTCTTGTGTGATAAGTGTTTTGTTAGACTTTTCATTCTACCTATGTCGTCCCATCAGAAGAACAGCAGCATTGCTTTTCTTTCTAAGCCTGGGACATTTTTTAAACCGCCCTCATTTTAGCAAAGCACCTTTTAAATCTCAAACACATTTCAGTTTACTCCAAATGTTTGAATGTTCAAATATTTTTAGTAGATTACTGTAACATGTGGGTCTGCTTGTTAGGGTTTCTGTCCTGCCCAGTTCCCACAGTTGTTAGGTCCCAAAGAATCACACAGAAGGTCTACATGAGTTATAAAACTGATTGGCCCATTAGCTAAGGCTTCTTATTAACGCTTATAACTTATATTAGCCCATTATTCTAGTATATTTTATCCACATGGCTCAGTACCTTTTTCAGCGGGGCAGGTCACATCTTCCTTCTTCGATGTCTGGACAGGACTGGGGAAGAATGGGCTTCCTTCCTCCCAGAATATTCCTGTTCTCACTGCCCCACCTCTGCTTCCTGTCTGGTTGCCCTGCTTATACTTCCTGCCTGGCTACTGGCCAATCAGCATTTATTTAAAACATAATTGACAGAATACAGAATTGTCTCCCCACTAGATTACGTCCAAAATATGAGTACCGTAGAAGTCAAGAATGTCTAAAGCGGTATGTGTCTTAGCTAGTTCATGACCACGTCTCATCTAATTTCTAAGCATGTTAAGCTTATTAGTATATAACCGATGACATCCCTGGTTCTCTACATTTAATATACTTCAACCCTGGCTCTGCCTCATCAATGATACCAGATGTAAACTGACAAAATGATTATAGCAAAAACCTTTCTATTTTCTATGATACTGGGTAATCATCTCATAGTGTATACTGCTTTCAAATAGAATCAGGCCTTCCTTCAAAAGGCAACACATTCCTGAATACCAAAGATACAAATTTGTTTTAGGATATTTAATCCCATGATTCCATTTTTTGTTCCGTTTAAATATGGAACAAGTTTAAACGTAGAATAATTGCGTATACATTTTCTGTAGTTGACAAACAGGATGATAGAACCATGGTTAGATCTGTGGACCAATCCTTTTCCTTCCCTGCTCTTAAAATTCTAAGAGCCAAGCAAGCAAATGTGAGAGAAAGTGTAGTCTCTGCTTTTGTAAAGTCCAGGGAACAAGATGAAGACTTGGGGGTCTTCAGTGAAAGGGTAACAATAGCACCTGCTCCAGGCTCTGTGTGTCAATTAAAGAGGAGCAACGCGCCCTGCCTAGTGCTGGTGCTCAGTGAGTGCGATGGAAACTGTGGAAGAAGCTAGTGCAGAACACTGAAGCAAAGAGCCTCAGTCCTCCGTGTGTTTATATCATAGATTCTATGTGAAGGGTCTTAAGCAGTTTCAGAACCTATGTCCAGCAAGTTGTTATTAATCAATTTTCCCCCATGAAAACCCTCTATCCTTGCCAGTTTGTCAGGGTCTGAGGTCCGCTGCATCATGCAGTCTATATTGTATTGTAGGGGAGAAGATACACCAAGAAATTAATATTCTGTAAGCCTTCTGAGTTGTTCAGCAAACAGGACTGTAACATTTCTCCTAGCTAAATTCTACTCATTGTACATAAGGGTTTCTATACACAGATACCCACATGTTTCTTAGGGCTGGCTCGAAGTCCAGTCTCGTTTCAAGTCAATGGTTATTAAAGCCCCTGCTGTAGCTTCAACAGCTTCATTGAATCTGTTTCTCCTCGGTGCTTAATGCCTGATCAGCCTGGTACCTACCCAGCTCCTGTCAGTGTCTCAGAAGGTTGGTGTTATTTTATCATCAATAAAATTATATATGTTGCATTTATACCTGGATATTTTGCTGAGAATTGTATAAAAGACCACAAAGGTACAGTTGTTTTTTCTCTTTGTCAGTCATAGGCATAACTTTGTAAATGCCTGTGACTGTGTAGACAGAGTACTAAAATGTCACAGAACATAGAAGTGAGTCATAAAATAAAGGTACAATGAACCAAGTATTTATTAAGCACCTTCTTTGTGGTCCCCATCTAAATCAAACAGTTTTATGGAGGGAATCGTATCACAGCTTTACAAATGAGATCCTTCTAGGCCAAAATAAATTATCTAACTTGCCCAAAGTTATTCTGCTAGTATACCCGAGAACAAGTATGATTGACTCCAGTAGTAAGCGCCAGCTCCTCTGACATGTGATCCTAACCTTGGAAAAATGCAAGAGGATGTATACGCTATAAAGTTACTGGCTAAAGAAGGAATTAAAGGTAGATTAAAGAGCACCAGCTGGAAGGTGAAAACTACATAGCAGTCACCATAGCTGCTGTTGACTTTAGAGATGCTGAGATTGAAACATGACCCCACATATACTGGTCTCAACAAGTTCTTGGTGAACCATTGTTGATTTCACTGGGTAGGGGTGGGTGAGAGGGTTTGGAATCTTTGAATCAGTTGCATACTGTGAACTCTTCTCTCCCTGAAGAAGCCGAGGCAGTTGTTGAATCCAAAATGGAGAACAAACCCACCTCCTCAGAATTGCAGAAGATGCAAGAGAAAGAGAAACTGAGCAAAGAGCCAAACTCGGGAGTGCCCGTGGTTCTCATTACAACCCTTCTGGTTATTCCTGTGGTTGTCCTGCTGGCCATTGTCATTTTTATTCGATGGAAAAAATCAAGGGCCTTTGGAGGCAAGTAAAATGAGCCCCTTGGATTTGGACCCTACCTTTGAAAGCATGTCTGGCCTAATTACCATTAGGAACTTTGTCATGACTGTCTGTTTGGTTTGGTTTGCTTTACATGCTCTCTACCTTATTATGATATTATTGTCTGGGTCTTGAAAGGTGATTATAAATAATATTGAATATAAACTCTATTTGGAACCTCTGAAATTTAGGTAGTTTGCTTCGACTATAACTTCACTCATTGCCTTTAAACAGTTGGCTTAAGCCCAAATAATATCACCTTAGAAAGCTGTGAAGTTGTAGATCTACTATAAATCGTCTTACAGATCAGTCACAAGGACATACCTGCTGTTAGGAATGGGCCAGAACTCCCAATGCTTGGGTCAGGTATCTTGAGGTTGTATTCTTCCCCTATCAGGTTGACTCTAGCTTCTAGCTGCATGACATTGGGCAAGTTACTTAATCTCTCTAAACTAGATTCTTCATGGATAAAATGAGAATAAAATATGAGGTTGTGTGAAAGTGAGATAGAGCAATGGACACTAAGCATTTGCCAAAGTATCTGGTACCTGCTATGTAATCAGTGTCATTAGCAAGTATAAAGAGTAATGTCGGTCATAGAGAAATAAAAAGAGATGCCCATCTCAAGCATCTGCTTTACCCAGAATCCTCCTGTCCTAGCAAACCACTTGGTTTTTGAATAGTCATAAATTTGACCATTAGATTTACTAACTGAATGAGGCAGGGTCTAGTACCATAAATCAGTATCTTTAAAAATAATTGTCATAATTTGAGGCCCTTTCAGTAATATTTAAATGAGTAATTGATATGATTTTCATATCACACTTTTAAGCAGCAGCCTCTGGATCCTAAGGCAGATGTCTATAGTTGTATCTGGGAAAGAATCTGTGGAGCACTGTGGGAGGCAGCATTTGATCAGGAAATACAGTCTGGTCTCTGTTTGAGGTCAGGCAACCAATGGCAGGGATTCAGGTACCCATGACAAAAGCCTTAACACAGAAAAAGACCCTGAAATGAAGAATGGAAGATTCCATTTAATGAGTTATGAAAGTAATGTTTCTTAGACTTTCTTTAATTCTTTATTTACTTCATATAAATCTTTGAAAAAAATGTAATTAGCTCTTCCCATAAAGGACTGTTATGAACCTGGAATTGTCATGAATAGAAAGAAAACAGGCCATGTCGTGAGACATACACTTTAAGAGAACAATTGTGTTATATGTGGTATTGATTGGATGTGCCCAGCACAGACAGCACTTCTTGATACTAGCTGTTCAATAAGATAATTGTCAGAAAGAATTGGCTGAGTAGAGGAAACTCACAAAGTAGGCGACACACAAAAGATGATACAGTGAAAATGACAAAGGATGTCAGTGGGAGGTAGGACCTCGGCATATGGCAGGACTCTTGGATATTTAACCAGGAGAGGAAGTGACTACTGAGTCAAGAAAGCCTGCTTTCCCATTTGCTATTAGGGACATGTGGCATGAAACTGAAGCCTAAGGCTGTGTGGGAAGGGAGCAACATTGTTCCCCCACGTGTTATTTAAGAAAAGTATATGTAATTCTATGCAGTTCTGTGACATTTAATTGAAAAGGTAGATTAGGCTGCCACCTATTTTCAAGGATTGTTTTTCACCAATGGATTTTTATCAAAAAAGAAAGAAGGTAGGTAGGGAGGGAGAGAGGGAGAGAGAGAGAGAGAGAGAGAGAGAGAGAGAGTTTGGTTTGCACTGATTGTACACACCCTGGTTGTGCACGCCACTGAGAGTTGGCCCGGACACCCAGCTAGGCACGGGGCACACGGGACTGGCAGAGGAATGCACCACGTCTTTGTGGATCTGAGTCTGTTCTTGGCTTTCTTGCAGTTCTTTCTCCATTTTGTTTTCTATTGGTCAGCTGCCATCTGCCCTTTAGCTCTTGTCATGAGGCTGCTGGGTACCCCGATGCTTCTCTGTGTATAGCCCGTGAAAGAATGAAAGAAAGAGGGAACATGCAGGAAGAGACACAGCAGGGGACAACTGGATTCCTTTGGGAGCTCTACCTCTCCATGACAAAAGAGAAATCGACTTCTCTTAGAGATGGGAGCCCCAGGGGAAGGACTGAGGTCTCCTTAAATGTATGGGAATTATTTGGGGTTTCATGTCATTTGCCTTCACATCGTCTTCCTATGAAGGAGGTTATGTAGATCCAAAGCAGGATTGTATGCTTCTATTAACAAAAAAAAAAAAAGAACTATCCCTGAAGGTTTTAGAAAAGCTTCCTTTTTTTTTTTTACAGTATTTTGCTAACTTAATTCTATCCCAGTACAAATATAAAAAGAAAAAAAGAACAAAATGAGCATTGGTCAGCGTGTTTTTACCCTTCATGTAACACTGCCTCTTACACGTCACAGATATGGGGAGATGGATACTGACCTCTCATTTCTCAGCATGGGGGGGACCTGAGGCTCCAGAAATTAGTTTGTCAAAATTCCAGCCTATAAGAGGCAAGGCTTGATGCTACCCCTTATACATATCTCAACCTCCACCATTTCAGCCCCCTTTATGCTTCTCAATGATATGTAGCCTTTCCTAAAATCGCATGTAAATCAAACTTTCTAGTCACTTGTGAGTTCCTGATTGCATGCCCTTAGATAGAGGAGGGTGATTGGGACACATTTAAAATGTGCCATCTTTTGTTTGTCTTTGGTTTTTGTTTTGGTTTGGTTTTCCGTCTTGTTTAAAGCAGATTCTGAACACAAACACGAGCCAAGTTCTGGAAGAGTACTAGGAAGATTCAGAGGTATGCCTGTGACCTTCAGAATCTTATGTTTGGTTCAGAGTCAACAAGCTCATGTCTTATGAAGAACAAGGCCCTGTTTTGTATTTTGATCTTGAAAAGTCAGCACCTAGTGGCCAGTTTAGCCATCCCCAAGCATAAATGCAGAAAGACCTTGAAGCGCGGGCCTTGCAGCACATTTCCCAGCCTTCTTTCTTTTTTCCTATTTGCTGTTCGTTGGTATTCTCTCGTTCCTTTTCCCTGCCTTCGATTTGTTTGTGTTTATCTTTGGTAAACTTGCTGTCACTGGTCCTGGAGTGTCAGTGCTTGTCTTAGGGAAGAAGACCTTTTCATAAAGTCATTGAAGTGAAGAGCAGCTTAGGAGGTACCAGTTCAGGAGGGCTGTAGAGAAACAGTAGGAACAATGGATTTGAAACATGCCTGCAGAAACATAATTCTGGTGGAGCTTAGAATCTTCTCATCATTTACTTTGATAGAGTCTGTTGAGTAGTGTCCGTCTGGTTAAGACAAATATCACTCTTTAGAAAAATCGGCCCTTTTCCATTCCCAACTTCTGTCCTTGTTTAAAATGTTTGAAATTTTACAAGGAAACGGGCTTGTTTGTGCAAATTTTAGCTGTACAATGTCACTTTTTTTTTTTCCAGGAAAAGGAAGCGGAGGCTTAAATCTAGGAAATTTCTTTGCAAGCCGGCGTAAAGGCTACAGCAGAAAAGGGTTTGACCGCCTCAGCACAGAGGGCAGCGACCAAGAGAAAGATGAAGATGACGGGAGCGAATCAGAAGAGGAATACTCGGCCCCGCTGCCCGCACCTGCCCCTTCCTCCTGAATGGCAGGCGCTCCTGTCGGCCGAGTGAGGTTTACCAAGGATGCCCAGATTCCTTCCCCTTTAGCGCGTGTAAAGTTCTGTGCATTTGATTGTAAGCTGTACTAGTCTGTGTGGGACTGTACACACCTTATTTACTTCATTTGGTTATGTTGGCTTCAGTGTCTAGGTGAGGGGTTGCCTAACAGTTCACTACAGTGCCATTGTCTTTATATGAACTTAGAGTAGAGAAACCGCCCTCCTCTTCCATCGCCGCACTCCCGCCCCAGGATGGAAGTTTCGCTCCTTTACACTGGGGGACTTTTTTTTTGTGGATGTAAATAGCCCCATTCTCTGCTTGAACACACAGTGTTTTCCCGACCCGCGCCCTTCGCCAATGTCTTTCTTTGGTGCCTTTCCTGTTCAGCATTCTCAGCCCGTGGCAGTAAAGAGAACCTTTGCGCTGCACAACGAAAAGCTAGATCTCCTTCTATTTTTTTAAAATCACTAACATTATATTGCGATGAGAGAAATTTTAAAAAGTCTCTATTTAAATTCTTTTTTTAAATTTCTCTTCAGTTGGTGTGTTTCCGGGATGTCTTATTTTTAGATGGTTACACTGTTAGAACACTATTTTTCGGAATCTGAATGTAATTTGTGTAATAAAGTGTTTTCAGAGCATTAGCAGTCCGAGTGTATTTTGTGATTTTTTTTTGCATACTTAAAACACTTTATGCACATCTTTTAATAATTACACAAATCAGGGAGTAGAACTAGTTCATTCTTTTCAACCAAAAGAAATGCTTTGTGTAAAATGCAGACGATAATTTTATGTGGCCAAGCTATATTAAAAACTATGATTATTCAAACATGGAAAAAACAGGTTCTCTTTGAGAAATCATAACGCATTTCACATATAGTATATCAAAGAGTAAAAATGGCTAATTGGAGGGCGCCTATGTCACAGAGGTCAAAGACAAATGGATCCATCAGCATAGTTGACTATTGTTCTATTCCTTTAAAGAATTACTTGACTCCAGGGTCCTTATAATACAGGGGAAGTCCTCACACTGACTTCCTGTTACTTTTTGAGAAAATATTTAATGCTACATCAATGTAACTTAGGGAGAACCTGATAGCTTTCCAATCTAAATGATTTTACTTTAGAAACCTTCCATCAAAATGCCCAATTGTATTTCAGACATCTTAGGAGTTGAACTACTAAGGTACTTGCTCAAAAAATGTTATTGTTCAAAGTCTTATTGAATTGTTTTTTTCCCTTTGTGATTAGATCTAATTGGAAGTGTTCCACACTTCTATATGTTAAACTCACCCTCAAGTAAAAGCATCATGTTTTTTATTCCAGTGGTTTCTCAAATGAAAAAAACAATCCATTTTCTCTCTCTCTCTGATCATCCCTTTATGTTCTTCTCACCACATTGTTCTTGAGGCACCTAGAAGAACAGGGTTTGGGTGTTTGTGAGCATGTTCAACTCTGCCTTAGGACTTTTTTATTGCAAAGCAGAATTAGTCCAGTACACAAAATGCGTGTGATGTAGACTGGCTTGGATGCAATCCAAGTTTTCTTACACCGAAGTTAGTCGGTTTACACCAGAGCTATCGTTTCTGGCTCAAAATTGGATAATCAGCTCCACTTGCTATAATTTTTAAATATATACACCTGATCATATCTGAGCAGTTTTGTGAGGGATTAATTGATACAAAGAGATCAAAGTGATAAAATACAGGGAGACAAGGAAAAGGAAGTAGCTTATTAGAGTGGAATAATTGATACAAGCCTGTGAAACCTGTGTGTGAACAACAAATTTGGCTCCAGATTTTCTAGTAGCTCATTAAATAATACTTGATTACTTACATACTCAATGAGTTAATTAAACATTTAGTATTCTTAATATTAAGATCAAAACAATTGACTCCCAAGTGTCTTCAGAGACATAATGCCATAGTGTCACATAGGGTAATATGAATTCTTTAGCAGTAGAGGCAGAGTAGACAATTACATTTTGTAGATCTGTTTGTGTGTGTGTGTGTGTCTTTTCGTCTTTTTTTTTTCTTCTTACATTTATCGAGACAGGGTTTCTCTGTTTAATAGTCCCAGCTATCCTGGAACTAGCTCTTGTAGTCCAGGCTAGCTTCGAACTCACAAAGATCCACCTACCTGTCTCCCAAGTGCTGGGATTAAAGATGTGCACCACCACCTCCCAGCTCATGTGTATCTCTTAACATGAACAAGTAGCATCAGAAGAAGGAAATTTCAGAAAACATTTTCCCCAGACGTAACCCTGTACTACTTCACCATAAGCAGTCTACTTCTGTGGCTTGAACAACAGTGGGAAGGAGAAACAAATGACCTGCATTGACTCAAGGCAATCTCTCCACTGACTATTTACTGACTATTGTTTTTAGCTGAACTTTATTTACTGAGTCAATTAGAGATTGCTCTGCCTGAGACACATCCTAAAAGGAAGGATCCCAGCCCTCAGTTGAAGGAGGAATTTAAGAGCTTTGCTACTCTTTCAGATATCCTTAGGTACTGTAGTTGGCCTTTAATGGATTTCAGCTGAGAGTGATAGCCTTAGTTTTCTGTAGATGGGTCTAAAGTAAAGACAGAGTTCAAAGTCACTGCCTTGAAGAATGGCCAGTTCTACCAGTTACACACAGATGACTCTATTTTCCCTCAGTTGTAATTTACAGATGATTTGAAAGGAAAGAAATTTTGAAGTAAATTTTTAAACTTTTTCTTCAACAATTTCACACACTCTGGGTGCCTTAATTGTTCAATGTTTTATGTTGGCTATTAAAATGGTATTATTGACTAATTAAGAAGCATAGGTAAACATCTGTGGTCTTGTTTATATTGTAATCAAGCTGGTCAGAGAGTATTACTTGGAGAGGTTAAATTAATGGCTTTCTCGTTCACTGAGTTGGGCCTAAATTATTATATGCATAAATGTTTTTTTGTTTTTAGCTTCCTTTCTTTATTAAATCAGTATCTTCTTTCGCATGCATCCCTAAACTTTAACCTAATATCTAAGACAGTAACAATGAAAGTCATGGACTTTGCATTAGCATTTATTTGACAGGTACCTAAAATATAAGTCATAGTTGATGTATCCTATAGCAAACAAGACTTAAACATTGGGTGGCTGAGAGCAGGAATACTCATTACAAGAGAACAGCCCTGGACACAGTCCCACAGATTTGTTTCACTTTTTGGATTGTGAGGCAAAGAGCTGCATTACTAAGAAACATCTTTAGTCATTTGGCCTCCTGTTCCATGGCCCATCTCCAAGAAATACATTGTGCAGAGAGTAGCTGAGCTTAACATGCTGTCAGACCAAATAATATTTCCAAATAAATGGGGCAATAAAGTGATACTTTTTACTCAGAAGCCACCCGCTTCCAGTACCTCATACTCAGGTCGCAAACAAACACACACACACAAAGTCTCATCTGCAAGTTTTTTTCTTCAATTCCAGAACTTTCCAGTAACTTTTGTTTAGCCTTGAACACCGAGTATCCTTCCACCTGGGAAAGTAGCTTCGGTGCGTGCCAGAGCTCCAGAGATCTCAGAGCCTCCTTTTAGAAGACTGTCCAACAAGGAAGTGGAAACAGAATACCAAGTTACAAAGAAGTGGTGGGGAAAAATGGGATATGAGAGATCAAGCAGGCTGGGTGTTGGGAGTATAGGGTAGGTAACAGAATATAGGCAGGGATAACTAACACTAAAGGCCTTTTGAAAACAAACAATAAACTATGGAAATTAGCACTGTAGAAGCCTCCTAAAATATATGCATATAAAAGGAGTTTAAACAGAGTTACCCCATAATCAGGAACAATACTCCAAATAGATACCATACACCTTCAAATAAAACTCCCAGTACTAGGAATAGGTGACTTCCTTTGGAGTTGTTTGCTAATGGAGTCTTATAGAGGTCCACTCCACCAAAGATAACAAAAATAATGTCAATTGGTTAGCCTCCAGAATTTGTGGTAAGAACCTATTGCTAAAGACAATACATACTTGAGTCAGAACATTAAAAACAAAATCGAGTTGGTGCTCAACAGAAAGCTTCATCTATATTGACTAGTGTTCATGGGGCTAAAGGGGCTATGTATACCAATGGAGGAGCATCACCCTGACCCAGTGTGACGTCTGTGAGGTTCATTTACAACCTGCCTGAGATGGGTGCAACGGTGGCATGAACATTATAGTAATACCCAACTATATTGGAGGGAGGGAGATCGACCATATCAGAAGCAAATTGT
>LOEQ01011986.1:0-27713 GCA_001685075.1 Bramus lutescens
GGAATTGGGGGGGATGGGAGGGAAATGGGAGGAGGTGGTAATTTTTAATAAAAAGGTATAAAAAAAAGTTGCTGTTCATTATACTATTTGGATATCCACAAAACAGTGTTTCCTGTCAGGCTGCCAGTAGAGGTATTTTTAATTTGGACCTTTTGTGTATAAATAGGAGCAGACTTAAAGAGAACGTGAAAGACCAGACTTGGGGATATAGCCTTCCATTCTCTAGTTATGATTCCTAACAATTAGAAACTATTCACTCCACTATTAAATCATAAGAAAACTCAAGCTCTCTTCTTTGTATTGTGCTTAAAATGTGAAGAATTAGTATCAAATTAATTAGTATTAAATTAACAACTTACAATAAGGAATTTTCACCTACAGTAAAAATATCAAAATTTCTGGGAAGATCTTGGCTTGCCTCAACTTGACGTGCCATGCTTTGTTCAAGTCCACAGGAGGAGTAGGTGGGAAGCAGCAGAGGGGAATGGGACCAGAGGAGGGAGGGTAAACTGTGGTCAGTATGGAAAATAAATGAAAAATCGAATTAAATAAAAATCGGCTTTATAAAAAAAGAAATAGCAAAGTTACATAACTCAGACAAGTAGATAAATAACCTTTACTACTTTTTTGTACATATTTGTAACTTTATATCTTAAAAATATATAAAAACAAAACTAAGCAAAACACAATTCAAATAACACACTTAAAATATTATATAAATTGCCGGAACTATTCTAATGCTGAATATTCTAACGCCAAAGTCCTATGGAATTAATTTCTGAATTTTTCCATCATTCATCAAAATTTTTAATCATTATACCATTAAAAAAGTAAGACTTAGGAAAAAGATCCCATCCATTAAGAAATAAAAAGAATGAGATATGATATTTGCAAATGTATGTAATGAAGAGGCGAGCATGCCTGCTTTTCGTCCCGCCCGGCTCCCGCACAGCTAGCTTAGCCCCAGAATAATTACAAGGAAACTGTATTCATTTAAACACTACCTGGCCCATTAGTTTCAGCCTCTTATTGGATAATTCTCACATATTGCCTTAACCCATATTTAGTAATCTGTGTAGCACCACGAGGTGGTTTACCGGGAAAGATCCTAACCTGCGTCCGTCTCGGTTCAGAGAATCATGGGGTCTGCCTGACTCTGCTTCTTTCTCCCAGCATCTGTTCTGTCTACTCCACCTATCTAAATTCTGCCCTATCGAAAGCCAAGGCAGTTTCTTTATTAACCAATGAGAGTAACACATAGACAGATGACCCTCCTACATCAAATGTATGTGTACATCTATATGCATATATGCACCAATAACAACTAATAAAACAAAGAGGCAGTGGAGTGGAAGATAGCAGAGAGGATTGCACTGGAGAGTATGGGGGGATGAAAGGGAAACAAGATAACTTGCCATTAAATTGTAATCTCAAAAGCATTTTAAAAAGTGATATATGAACAGGACAGGGAAAAGATGACAAAGATGAACTCCACAGTAAAAAGGGGAACACTGGGAGCTCAACTGAGAGGAGGATGTGCATGTTTGTTTGAATCTTCCAAACTGATTCTAAAATGTGGTTAGCAAAGCATGAGAAATGTTTGCAAGACAAAGTATACTACTTTGTTTATCTTAGACATAATACATGGACTGGTTTTTACTTTCAACGCTTCCTGCAGCACATTCTGTATTGACTATTTTGAATTTCAGCCACCTTTGCATATCAGCTGTGTAGAGTCTTAGGGCTATGACCATTTGTTCAGATTAAGTCTGTGTTCAGATGATAAGTCTCTTTTGCAACTTGGAGCATAGGAGGGAAATGTAGTGGAAATGGGGGTTTAGAAGCAGAAACATCTCCTTCCCTGTCAATTCATGCTACTACAAAACGTATTGTTCATTGCAAGATTTTCCTCACACCTGTGAAGTTCAGTGAACAGCTTCAGAATATTTTTCCTTGTACTTAGTAAAATAGGCTTCTGTGGGAAGTCTGTTTCCTTTGCTCAGTGAAAAACAGGTCACAAGTAAAATTATGCTGGTTAAATCCTAGGCTAGGTTCTCATGCCCAACTTTATTGGCTAATTATTTTAATTCTCTACTTCATAATTCACTTTTTGAATGATTAATAGTAGAAACAGATTAATAGAATGTTTATAAATAATAAATTAAGTTACATATGTTGTATGATTAATGGAATTCATGGTTCATAGTTATTTATGTTGATATTTAGGCATATTGGTTAGCATAGTATGATTTCCAAAAGACATACAAATTATTCTGAAAGAAAATAAGTTTAATAAGCAAAATGTTTAATAATTTATCTTAGCTAAATTTTGGAAACTGAAATGACTTAAGTTGCCATAAATTCAGTTGTATTAGTTATTTGGAAAATGACAGTATTCCCTACTACTTTGCAAAGTTAAGCATATAACTAGTTGAACTACAGAGTGCTAATAATATTTATTTTATTAGCATCTTTAAACTTGTGACAGTTAAGTATGTATCTCCTCTAATTGCACATTAAATGCCTTTCTTCTATCAGTTCTGAAAATATTTTTTATGGTTCTTGGAAAACCATATATTCAGTAAAATTTAGGTTCAAATTTGATCAGAATTTATGTTCTGATATAAAGCAAGGTGACGTCCTCTTTCAAATTAAATCAAGGATATGAGGACAGATGAATAAAGAAAACATGATACATTCATACAGTGGAGTATAACTTGGTTACTTGGTTATTAACAGAACCTAACCCAAGAAATTTGTAGGCAAAAAAAAAAAAACATGGTGTGTGAGATGAGCCAGGTTCAAAAAAGAAAAATATGGTGTCTATCTACTTACATGTGGATGTGAGCTGTTAAGTTTTAGATAAGGAATATACAATCTGTATAACCTCAAAGTTAGATAGAGAGCAAGGGACTAGAGGGGTTGGAAGAGATCTCCCAAGGAAGGGGACTAAAAGAGCTAGTTAGGGATGAATAGAGAGTGGCTGGAATGGGAGGATCAAACAGGAGTAGTAGGGAAGGGGTGATAAGGGAGGGATACAAACTAAGATGAAGGGCCATTTGCGGAAAAACCTAGTACAGTAGAAGCCTATTAAAAGAGATCCATATATGAAAAAGATATAAATGGAGTTACCAAATGAAGAGGAAGACAAAACCCCAACTAGATATCTTTTATCTCCAAATGAAACTTCCAGCGCTGGGAATGCCTTACATCTAGACTAGCAGGTGGTTAAAGGATGCAAATGGAAACGCACAAACAGCCCAGGTTATTGCCAAGACTCTTGGTGACTCTCAACAAACTGATGGCAAAGGCCTATTGCTGAAGATAACACCGATACAACATATTAAACATGAAGAAGTTTGACCTGATGCCTGCACAGTACCTTCACCCCTATATTCTAGCATCTTTGGTAAAGGAAAGTATTCTACATGCCACCAAAAGCTAAATGAAAATACCGACCCAGTCACAAATACTTTGGTCTATAATGGTATACTGCTTGCAACATATGCTAGGACAATGGTGGCACAAAGCTTGTAGGAGTAATCAACCAATGTCTTATTTGACTTAAGTTCCATTCCATGAGATAGAACCCATGCCAGATACTGTCTGGGTGGTAAAGAACCAGAGATTCGATACCCCATGTACCTACAGGAAAAGCAAATACTACCATTTTACTAAAGAAACAGTAATACAATGACTCCTCATGACATTCTGCTATGCTTATAAATCAGTATCTTGCTTAGCCATCATCAGAGGGGCTTCTTCCTGCAGCAGATAGGAGCAAATACAGAGACACACAGCTGGATATTGTGTAGAGAGTGAGAGAACTCGGAATACTCAGTTCTAAATAGTATGTCTCCACCAAATCTCGGGTCTTAGAGAATTCTGTGGAAGAGGAGGTGGAAGGATTGTAAGAGCCAGTAGGGATGGAAGACACAGAGGACAGTAGGCTTCAAAGCACAGCAGTATTGACAAACTTGAACTCACAGAGACTGTGGCAGTATGCACAACGACTGCACAGGTCTAGGCCAGGTAGAGTCCTAGAGCTGAGAGGGGAGTTGGACACAAACCACTGACTCTAACCCAGAAGCTATCTGCAATAGATAACCTCTTACACGCAGTCTCCAAGCCTAGCAGTAGATGGTCAACACAAAATGAACTAAATAGTATTTATTTTTGAAAGAACTTTTGTTTTGCAATGCTTAGGTTGGACTTTTTTGTTATAGATCTTTTGTTCATATATTATGGTTTCTGACTTTGTTATAAAACATTTTCTGTGTCTGCAAATATCTGTGTCTCAGTGTCTAAATGTGTTTCTCGTGTCGTTTTTTTTTTGATCTTGTTGTGGAATAATCTTTTTGTACACTGTGAAGATGTGTCTTTGACAAAGTGCCTTCTGATTTGTTTAATAAAGAACTGAATAGCCACTGGTTAGGCAGGAAGAGATTAGGTGGATATCCAGACAGAGAGAGAGAAAGAGGAAGAGGACATGAATCTAGGCATTGGTAGACACCATAGAGGGCACAGAAAAAAGAAAAAAAAAACAGAAAGTACAAGAGGGAAAAGAGTAAGAAGCCAGGAGACAAAATATAGATTAATGTAAATAGGTTAATATAAGTTATAAGAGCTAGTGGGACAAACCTAAGCCATAGGCTGAGCTCTCATAGTTAATGAGTCTCCATGTCATTTTTTTTGTGAGGTCCAAAGAAAAAATCTGTCTAAGGGTTCTTCTTTCTTCCTCTTTGCTTTATCCTATCCTGATTTTTATTATTGTTTGTAGGTGCCTGCCCATATTCTAATGAGAGAGAGACAGAGAGAGAGAGAGAGAGAGAGAGAGAGAGAATGTGTATTTGAGGAGGTCGAGAAATAGGGAGGATCTGAAAGTTGGGAGTGAGGAGATCATGATAAGAATTTACTACATTAAAATTTATTTCCATGATAAAAGGGCCCACACTCAGTATCAGAGTGTAACAAATTATCCAAGTTATTAACATTTTATAAGAAAGTAGAAAATGCTACCAAATTTGCTGTTTTCCAGAAAGTGTTTATAAAAGTTGACAAAACACTAGCTACATATTTTTGAGACTGTGAAAAATGAAATTGTGAAATTTGTTGCTAAGAATTGTCAAAAGATTTAGAAAACATAAGCCTTTCTGAGCACAGAACTCTATATAACTTCACATGCAACATGAATGAAGGCTGCTAGCACCGAGTAGAACTCAGGGGTTAAGAGAAAGCCAAATTAAATGTGTGGAAATTGGAATGGCATATTTGAGGTAGACAAATGTGTCATTGAACTTATCTTAGAAATAGACATGGAAACAAAGTTAGGACAAGAAGAAGAAAATGATCTGACAGAAGATGTGACAGAAAAATCCTGACTAGAATAAAGAGATATTTTAGATTGTGCAGGTCTTTCCTTATGGAAGAAAAAAGGAAAGAAATACGGAAGAAAAGAAAAAAGGAGGACTTTCAAGGATAACATGTCTTTGTCACTCATGCTGTGGAGCTTGGTGGATGCTAAATGAGCTATAGCCAAGAGCTGTCAGCTAATAGCACCCCTGGAACAGCATGCTCTATCATGACAGTAGGACTGAGCAGAGCTTGCCAGTGTTGTTGCACGGAGCAGCAATAGAACATTTCTAAATGGGAAAAAGTGGAAAAGGCAATCAATTCTTTTAGTCAACTTTTCTCGCCACTGTAACAAAATGCCTGTCAGATGCAATTTAAGAGAGTAGATGTTTATTTTGTCTCAGTTTTCAGTCCGTGATGGTGGAAGAGACATGGAAGGACTCTTGGCAGCAAAACCAATTCTTAGCAGAGGGTTCATTTTGTTTGTTTTCTAAGACAGGGTTTTTTCGTAACAGTCCTTGTCCTGGAATGCTCTTCTTAGACCAGGATGCCGTCAAACTCACAGAGACCCACCTGCCTCTGCCTTCCCAGTACTGGGATTAAATTTATGCTCTACCAACCACCACAGAGCTGCAAGTTCTTACTAATGTGACCAGGGAGCAAAAAACCCAGACCAGTGGTGGAGCGGAACTGAAGCCTTCAAGGTGTATACTTTGTCTTCTAGACAGGTGAAAGTCGACAAGTTTCTACAACTTTCCCATAAAATATTAAAGCATTTGAAAATCATTAAGAAGTAGAGAAATATAAGGAATGTTTATTAAAGTCTGTTCTGCTTTAAATTTTGTAAGCACCCACATTTACTTAGCCAGCCAAAGTCGCTTGTTATGGCTGCAAGAAGTTTAACCAGGATGATTAGAAGGGTCACAGCAAGTCTAAGGACATGACAACTTTATTGAGGGCAACCAGATGTTTTATACCCTTATCAAAAACAGAATATAGTGCCAAGTTCTGGGATCAATACTGTTGCAGTTGCCAGAATACAATGAAGTTTGCAAGTTATACAGAAAACACACGATTCATGTCTAAAGCCATTTGTTCTGCTGAGCTTCTTGTTTCCTTGACTTCTGAGTGAACAGAAAGTGGCCAGAACAGTTCACTGCCTGAGGGAGTGCCTTAGTTTCTCAGGAGCTAAAAAATAAACAAACAAACAAAACAACAACAGCAAAAACATAGTGCCCCAGAATCCATGCACTTCAGTCTGAAAATCCTACAACACATTCTTAAGGTCATACCAAATCCATGGTTCCCTCCAAAATGAGAAATGTCTCTCACCTGGCTCCCGTGTTAGGATTCTTGTTCTCCAGCTGGTAGAAAAGATCTTTAAATTCTTACTTTTTGAAACTGTAATATATCCCTTATGTGGCATAAAACCTTTTGCAATTATGGTCAACAATCATAAGTTTCTGTTATTCAATAGAGAGATTATTCAGTAGTTAGTATATTCAACTCTTATGGAAGATTCAAGTTTGGTTCCCAGCACCCAGATGAGGCGGTACTCAACTACCTATAACCCTAGCTCTAGGGAGTTTGACATAATTGATCATAACTGGCACCTGCACACACATACACACACACTCACACACCAAAGGAAAAACAAAAGAAAACTATGCATCTAACTAAAGTAATAAGATAAACTATTCTGTATTGTCATGGAGAATGCAGGACCTTTTAAGGAGACAGCTATCATAAGAGGGAGAAGTTAGAGAGCCAAGTCAGAGAGCCTGGCAAAGCTGCTGAATTGCTGCCTTTAAAATGGGAAGATGGAGTCAGAGGTAGAGAATGTGGGCAAGCTCTAAAAGCTTGAAAATGCCACCAATAATGAATGAGGGTCCCCTTTCGCTTATCATCTCCAGCATATACTGTCAGTTGTTTTGTTGATCTTTGCATTCTAACAGGGAAAGATGAAATTTCAAAGCTGTTTTGATATACATTTCCCTAATTTCCAGGGAAAATAAACACTTTGTGATATTTATTAGCCATTGTTTTTTCTTCTTTTGAGAACTTTCTGTTCAGATCCTAGGCCCATGCTCTCAAACGTGTCATTTGTTTTTCTTTATTCTTTCAAGTTCTTCATGTACTTCTGATATTAATCCACTGTCAGAAGTATACCTGTGAGTCTTTCCCAACATGTGGGGTTCCTATTTACCTGATTACTTGTTTCTTTAGCGATGCAGAAGCTTTTTAGTTTTATGAAGTTCCACTTGTCATGTGTTGGTTTTAATTTTTGGTCAAATGGAGTTATAATAGCCGGAGGAACAGGAAATTTGCTCTGAGCTTGTGTCACCTAGAAATAACAAAAGCCACACCTATGAAATCTCATCAAAATGACTGCCTAAATAAGCCTTTAATATGGATAACACTAGTAGACATGCCAACATGGATTTGAGAAACGTTCAAGGAGGTCTCAACCCTAGAAAAAGAGCTAAAGACTGCTAATGTTGAGGAGTGGAGAAATTCTTTCCCAAGAAAGAGCATACTAATGGCATATCCAATATTAAATGGTTTGCTCTGAAAACATATACATATAAGTAACATTATATAAACTGTGCCGGTTGTATTACTTAGGCATGTATGTGTATATGTACGTAGATATCCACAACACACATAGTTATGTGTAAGAAAAAAAAAATAAAAAGAGGCCATAGATTTTAAAAATAGTTGGGACATTATTACATGGACAGGAGAGAAAAAACAGAGGGGAGAAATGATATCATTTTAATTATAATATCAAAAATTCATTAACAAGCTAGAAATATGTAAAGATATAGAATATGAGCCCACTATACCTCCAGCAGAAGACAGCTTAGACTCCATGATGATTTGGGGATGATAGACTTTATTTCTGACTTTTGCACTCTGGAATTGCAAAAATAAATTTTAGTTGTTTTAAGCTTCTGAATCTGAAGTCACTTGTTCTGCAGTAATAGGAAGGAAACACATTATTGTAATAAAAATGTATGAAGCAGAAAGAGACCATGGAAAGATGAATATTTCAAAGAACTAAAAAGCTTGTATTTTACATAAATAAATCAAGAAATTTCAACATCAAGAAGTTGACTATATTTCATGGGTATAAAACAGTATGAATACATTTCAGGGAGAGAAAACTTTTACAAATATTGAAGGTGAAAATACACAGGAAATATTTGAGAGCTGTACTTTGAATGGTCAGGGTACACTGCATGCAAATAAGAAAAGAAAAAATCAGATGGGGCAAACTAAGGAGCATGAGAGAAATGTGTTAAATAATTTGTATTAATTCTACCCTCATGTGGGTAAGATCACAAGACTTTAAATATCAGCACAGTTGGATGGAAGCTGGGCCATAATTTTTGGACTCTGAAATTTATTTAGACAAGGAACAAAATGGACTAAATTCTGATAGCGTCTTCAACGTGAAAAACATAAAGGGACAAAAGATTGAAAGAAGTAGATTTCATGCATATACTAGAGATCTTTACAACTAAAGATCAGAATGTGCCTTCCAAACTATGAGAAACAAAGCAACTTGTATTCAGCTCTAAGTTCCAAACTTGCCTTTCTGCTGAGTTTGATATCTTTTCCTTGGTTTTCTGATAACAAAGCAGAGTCACCTAGGTCAGCCATGACCTTTATAGTCAGTGTCTAGGTTTCCAGAATGCAAAGTAGGGTCACCTTGGTCAGCCACGACCTTTACTCTATGTGAGTCTGTATGCAGTCATATGAGTTCCTGTCAGCACAAGTTTGTTCCCGTGTGCTTAGGTACACAATTGGAAAGCCAGTTCAGAATGTGAAGAAATGAACGACAGTTTTGTATTATTATTTTCCTGTGAGAAGATATACCGGAGCCAAAGAGAAACAGATAACTTTTTAATATTAAGTACTTTAAAATCTAGATCTGTAATTTCATGAAAATTTTTTTGGTAGAAAAATGAGGAAAACTCAATTCCAAAACTTAAACTGAATGGAGGATCTAGTTATTTCGGACTTCTGATATTTAATATTAGTGTGAACTTGACTAGATGGGGTATCTTCACTCGTATCCAGCAAAAATCATCTCTGTGTGTGCCTAAAGGCATTTTAGGAACAAAGCAAGAACTGAATTGATATCCTGAGCAAAGTGGACTGCTCTCTAGTATCGAGGGCACCATGCTGTGTCTTGAGTGCTGAACTGCACACAGAAAGAGGATTCCAGGCTCTCCCTATGGCTATTTCAACTGGGAAATAAATCTCCTCCTTCCAAAGTTATTCCTGATTTTCACTCTTAGGACCCAGACCAGTATCTATACCATTGACAATTTATCACTCTGACCTTCAAATTACACAGCTGACTTGCTTTGGTTACTATCTGTAAATGGCAAATTGTCTTCTCTACACAAGCAATCCAGTAAAATCCTTTGTGTTTGTTAGTTTTGAATCTTGACTATTGCAAGGCTCTAATTTATTAAACATTTTCTCAAACATAATACTATAACAGGTTCACTTTGTTCTGATAGCAATAATCTATGAGTGGATTGTTATTGCTAGATGGCCTTTATTTCGTAGAGCACCTTGTTACAACTTATACCAAAATAGCCTAAGCTATTATTCTCTACAGCCTTACAAATAATTCAACCCCACAATTGTATCTGGTATTTTACATGAGATCTAGGACAACGTTAAAGGAAGCTTCACATATCTTTCTATGCGTCCATAGTAGCTGTACTGTATCATAAACTAGACATTAAATTTTCCGAGGTTTTCAACGGTCATTTATTGTTCTCTGAATTACTAGGCCCAAATACATTTCTATGTACATAGTAACGGCCCATAAATATATGAAGAGTATGCATAAGCAAATGAATGAACTTATTTGAGAACATCCCCTCTACTACAGATCCTGTCCTCTACCCAGTCCCCATTTTATACAATGAATTTTCTGA
This sequence comes from Bramus lutescens, assembly GCA_001685075.1. Taxonomy (NCBI): domain Eukaryota; kingdom Metazoa; phylum Chordata; class Mammalia; order Rodentia; family Cricetidae; genus Bramus; species Bramus lutescens. The sequence continues at coordinate 10,314 of LOEQ01011986.1, forward strand.
TAGATACATTCCTCTTGTGTGTTTTTATACTAGAGAGTTCTTATTTTCTATTACTTTTAATTTAATAAATGGCCTTGTGGTCCTCGTTTAGTTTTCAAAATATTTATAAAGGGACAAAAGATGGTAATGGTTCACATTCCAGTAACTACATTTTGCTTTTCATGAGGAAAGCTAGTTTTCAGATTGTGACAGGAAAACAAAACAAAATAAAAAAACACAAAATAAAACATAACAAAAATAACTACTGCATACTGAAGAAGTCAAGTTTGGGTTAAATTAATATTTATTCATTTATAAAATATGATAATTTTACTAAAGAATATTCCTGGGATGTCCTGATTTTAGTAATACTCAGAGTTTCTAACTCGTTATCCATACTTAACTCTTATAAAATTCTGTTATCAATTAAATAACTTCATTATAAAAAATCCTACAGCTAATATAACAGGCATTAAAATATATTGTGGTTATTTTCATCTAGTAACACTTACATGTTATTACATTTAAAATGCAATATTAGTATGATTTCTCTGAGAGTCTGGGAAATTGAGATTCTTAACTCACTAAAATGTTGTTTGTTAAGGTATCAGAAAGCAAGACATCTTCATCTTAATTTAGCCTGTCACTGAGAAACCTTTATTTTATTCTTGGGAAAATAATTATACCAAATGTTAATAAAAATTGCCTCATTTTGATAGTACCTAAAGACTTTAATAGTTTTCTGTTTTGAATTGAATGAAAATTACTTTTGAAATCATAAAAGTGAGACCATCTACAAAATTAATGAATGGCTGCATTGTGGTTGCATCACATGCTGCCATTGAAGCAGCCCCAAATTCAGACAAGGAAGACCTGTGGTGACACTACACGTCCTTTGTGTTTATGGGAATCTTGATTAGAAGTTCAAAGGCAGAACTTTGGTTTACGGTTTTCATCAATGATATAACAGAAGGTCAAGGGCTATGCAAACTGTATCTTCAGTGTCTGTAACGTTTTGTGCCTAAAATATTTTTGGTTAAAACAGATGGGAATAATTTGTTCCCCAAAGAAATAAACAAACACATGGAAATTAAAAAAAAAGAAAGAAAAAGAGAAAGTCATATATGATGGCACATACCTCTAATCTCAGCACTTGGAAGGCCTACAATTTCATTGAATTAAAGCCTAGGCTACCAGCAATATATGTCAAGGCCCTCTCCCAAAGCAAATAATAAAAGCAATGACTAAAAATTAGGTCTCATGTCATAAGAAGATTCATGAATGCCTGTTTATGAAATTTCAATTAAAATTGCTAGCTTGTAATTATCTCAGAAGGATTTAATCAGTTGATCCTGGTGTTATGTCCACCAGAAATTAGGTCTATCATGAACATGTTTACCAAACACCATAGCTCAACCATACAGGAGACTGAGAATCTCTGACATGTATTCCCTCTGCTTAAAATAAAATGAAAAGTCTGAATCCAGAAAATAGCAAAAATTCAAAACCTAAGTACATTTTGTATTTATTTTTATTCCTCATCAGCCACACATGTGTTTATGGTATAGAATAGCTGGAAGTGCCCTAGGACTCACACATCAAACTCACACACACACACACACACACACACACACAGATTCCAGAGCTGTGCTTATAAAATTTTTACAAAAAAAGCATGCAAAGTCTTTACTGTGTTACTTTGGAGAAGTAAAAAATATGAAATTATAAAAAGAAACTTGACCTTATTTAAAATAAAAACTTCAGGTTTTTGAAAAACTATTAAGAAAAGAAAGAAAGAAACTAGACTGAAGGAAATGTTTGCAATTCAAATAACTGATGAATGCTATTAAATGAACTATATAAGAAACTATTTTATCTTATAATAATAAGAAATCAAAAATAATAAAAATTACTAAATGGCTTTAACAAATGTTTCAATACATTAAAAGTGTCACATCATTGAAGGAATAAACATTACCATAACAACTACAAACACAAATATTGAGTTGTTTAAATATTAATGATTAACTAGACTTTCAAGTTATAAGTAGAATGCAGAGCAGCTGAAACTCTTATCCATGGTTGGTAAGCTTTGAAAATGGCGTATCTACTTTGTCAGGAGTATTTTATAGTTTTCTATGAAGTTCAGAATTCTTGTTATGTGATTGTGTTTGGCACACTATTAATCCAAAATAAAAATACTTCAGATAAATGAAAGCATGTGCCAGAAAAAAATCCATAACACAAATGAGTATAACAGCATAATTTCTAACTGTTCCACACTGGAAAATACATCTAGTAAATTGGGCTGCATATCAACAAATTGTAGAATATGCAAACAACTTAACATATTAATAAAGGGCAATGAACTATTAATACATACATGCTACCAAGATGATCAAAAAGTGTTTAATAATGTGCATTAGAAGGCCAATACAAGACCCTACAAAACCTGTAATTACATTTTTCAGATTTTCTTTTTTTTAGAGATTGATGCACAGCTATTTTCTAAAATTCAAAGCTAACGAAAAGGAGAAGGAGACCTTGTATATGTGCATTCCTGATAGCTAGCAGTATTTACACAGAAGCTGTTCCACCTTCCATTGAGAGCATCAGCTTGCAGATTTCTAGGTTCCTAAGAGTCACTTGAACTACACACTCATGATGACAATGATGTAGTCTGTGTGTTAGTCACTTTTCCTATGCAAGAAAAAAAACTTCATAGAGGAGGGAGGGTTTACTTAAACCTGCATGATGTCTGAGGTTGAAGTTGTTTACTTGGTGTGGGTCTGAAGTGAGGCAGCCCACCCTGGGAAAGAGGTTGTGATTGAAGAAACTATTCACATCAAAGCAGTCAGGAAGCAGAGAATACAGAGAGCAAGACAACATTAAGGGGCTCTTTCCTCCTTTCAGTGCCCCAATGTGTGGTATAGGCCCATTCACACTCCAGCATGGGTGAAGAGTTCTTTGTACACAGCATTCATGTCACTCAGAGAAAGCCTCTCAGGCACACTCAGAAATGTGCTTTACTAACCAAACGTATTTCATCCCACTCCACCTGACCATCAGTATTAATCCTTGCAGGTGTCAATCAATCATAGCTATCAGGTATTTCTTATGCTTTTGGAGGCAGGTCGTACAAAGTCCAGGGTGAACTTGGAGTTTCCATCTAACTGAGACGATTGTTGTTCTCCTAAATCTCCTGCTTCTATCTGAAAGGCACTGGTGTTACAGCTACCACGCCAAGACTGAATCTCTATTTTAAATCACGAATAAGGAAGTCCTAGTTCATGTGAGAAGTGTCAATAACTTCTCTTAAAAAGGAAAGACATTACAAAGATGTAGTCTCCATCCAGTTCTCTAGCATGGCTGGGTTGATCTATCTACATCCAGGGATCCTAATTTTCAGATAGCCTGTATCACTAATCTTTAAACTTTGATTGCTTAAGAGATGAATTTTAAAGAGAAATTTGTGGAATGGTGAGAATATCCTATTTCTTATATCTAAATTAAACAAAATAAATATATAAGAAATAAAAGAATTGATAAAGATGATTTGTGAATACCCCAACACAAAAATGTTGACTATCTGAGTGAATAATATGCCTTCTATACTGATACAATCAGTAAATACTGAATACATACATTGAACTGTCACGTAAATGCCAAAATCTGTACATACTGTGACAATTAGAAAGAACTTCTTTGCTCTTTAAAATTAAATTTCAATCTGTGTGAATTATAATCAATAAACTTTATTGCAAAATCAAAAACCCCAGCAAATCGCTGAAGATAAATTACACATAAAAAGGCATACATGTTCAGCTTTCTTCTTTGCCTCTGTCTTATAGTTTAGGTGGTTTCGCTTGTATTTGTTTGCACATTTCATATAGTTATAAGATGTCCATATGCTTTTTGTTTTCTATCTTTCCATTCTTTCTGACATCAACCGCAACTTTTTTCATGGGCCCTTTCTTAGTAACAATGATCTGGATGAATTCCTTGGCCTTTTGTGGCTAAGTCAAAGTAGAATGAAAGCCGCAGGTCTCCCAATATCTTTTCATTATCACCCTCCAGTGTTTCGTCTGGAAGAACAAATAGTGACAACCTGCCTAGTTTCATTCAGCAACTTTTCCAGTAGCACACAGTTATCTGTCATCATAACTGCTGGGAAATGCAGGGACTTATAGCTGCAATAACCTGTACTTTTACTAATTAGACTTTATATTGTTCCATACATAAAGGTAGACCAGAAAACTCACATTACACTAACGTGTCAGGTGTGGATAGAATTTGTTGGGTTTTTTTTTGACACAATATTTAATCGTATAAATAAGAATAAATTTAATGAAACTATATTTATCCCATACTGGAAACACATTCTATTGCACATGTTGGGACACTTGACATTTTGATCCATCAATCCAAAAATTAGTGTTACATATAGATTATTTTGAAGAAAGAAAACATTCATTATATTAAAGTCAAAGTCTGCTTCTTGTCACCTAGCCAAAAAGAGGACCAAATGTTACAATCTCAGTTAAAACATTACTTATCCAAACATAAAATTGTAACTATATTACATTCAAGTGGATCAATTCTCATGATACCTTGAAATTACATAGCAAGGTGTTTACAAATAAATCAGGGTATCTTTTCTATTACAGAGTTTTATTACTATGTAACTCATATATTACACAATATAAATATGCATGTACAGTGTTTGTGTGGACATTTTTCCCACATGCTACTCTATAATTAAAACTGAAGCAAGTTCTCACTATATCCAGATTATCATTTCAGCTTCAGACTGTTTATCTTTCAGAATGACTTTAAACAGAAACTTCCAGTTCATTTTCTGATATATCAGGGGGGACATGAGATTTCAGATGATTAGGGAATAATCATCTCTACTATACTATATTAAAAATTTCTCAATTTTAACCTAAAGATGATAAGCATATTTTTCTTTTAATTTCTTTTTTGGTAAAGTAGTCCAGGTTTCTTTTCAAAAATGCATTGTAAAATAATGAACAATTACTGATTTCACATGATCTAAATTTTAATTTCCTTATGAAACTTCAGTCTTATTAAAAGGAGATGACATTGATCAGAACATTTCAGGACAAGCTGGAGATTCTTATCTTTAAATTTAAAATGAAAGTGGATCCTGGGGCACTATGATCACAGAGAGATGTGGGAGGCAATAGTGCAAAATATAAGATGCAGGGGAGCCCTAGGAAGAGAATTCTAAGCTGAGAGAATGCCATTACAAGAGCTAGCTAGCTCCAAGGATAGAATAAGTTGAACATATTTTTAAAGTTTCCAGATAGTTTGGTCAGTGCACAATCCACAGTTTTGAGTACTGTTTTGAGCATAAACTATTCAAGCTCTCTGTTCATTAACAATTAAGATGGCTTCACTATTATTACCATTTATATGTACATATATGTGTATAAGTATGTATGTAGTTTTTCTTGTGAATTATTATACATGCTATGCCATCATAATTGATGTCTGGTCTTAACACAGTACTATATACAAGCATATGAAGAGAGGAGCCTATAGCAAGTTTACAATCTGTGTACAACTTCCAATTGTTGTGGGTTCTAGAAATTTATAGTCTGTTGAGAAGCTGGATATACAAATGAGGAAAAGGATAGATTATTGAATCTAAATCCCTAATCTAAAATTGATTAATTTTAATTAATTAAAAAGGTACATGCCTTTATTCAAAGCACTCAAGAGGCAGATACAGGTGGATCTCTGTGAGTTTGAGGCAAGCCTGGTATACAAAGTAAGTTCCAGGACAGCCAAGTCTGTTACACAGAAATACTGTCTTGAAAAGGCAAAAACAAAAGAAGAGGAGACTTGGGAGAGATGGTTTAGGGGTTAAGAGCACTGGCTGCTCTTCCAGAAGTCCTGAGTTCAATTCCCATAAACCACATGGTGACTCACAACCATATATAATAGGATCTGATGCCCTCTTCTGGCATGCAGGTTTACAGAACCTTCTTCAAATACGGCACACCTGCATTCATTGAAAAGTGAAAAGGTAAAATGGAAGTAAGGAGAGAAGATTAAGAAAGGAAGAAGGTAATAAAGAAAGAAGGGATGGAAGAAGGAAGGAGAAATGGGGATAGAAAGCATTATTGAATGATGGAAAGGAAAGGAAAAAGTGAAGAGAAAGGGGATAAAAAAGGAAATTAAGAAAGGCAAGAAGGAATAAAGGGTTGGGGGAAAATAGCAATCAGTTTTACATTTGCATTACTTTGTTCAGACACTTCTATGTCTCAGGTATTGATTTAATACCAAAGATACTCAGATAAATCACGCAAGGTCTCTGGCTTGAAAAAGCTTGCAATCTATGGGAATTATGTTTGAGTTATAATTCAAGTGAATGAAATTAAATATGATCATATGGTGACTATCAGGTTACAGAAGAAGGAAAGATGAGTTATGTTGGGTAGAGCTGCAGAAAAGTTCTGAGGAAAGGCAATGATTGACATAAACATTGAGAGATAAACTAGAAGATAAATTAAATATTAAAAAATTACAGTAAAAATTGCTCCATACAAACATATTAGAAAATAGCTAGAGACTCTGGAGTAAGGGCAGTTGGAATCCATACAGAGAGTTGGCTGGAGGAGAGGAGTGGGTAGAGTCCTAGATTCCACATGTGTCTGTTTTTCAAGCTTTTCTTAGGGCCTCCTATTGACTAAATTTATCCAGATCATGCTGGGAGAAGTAGAATTAGTAATTATTAGTCCTTGTAATACAGAAATGAGAGCTGGAAACCAGAGGGTAGGTTCAGTGCAAGCACAAACCTGATACACCTCTGTAAATGGATAATCGGAATGTTTACTTTATATTTTTGACTTTGAAACCAAGATCTAGATCTACCTTAATAGTCACATGTATGTACTTCATAAATATGTCAAGAGTCTCTTTTACCTAAACATTTGTATCTTAGTATGATAGTTACAGTTGTCATCGGTAAAGTGAATCATACAAAAACACTTGATTGTCTGCATGAGGGTGGTTATATTAATGAGGGTTTTCTAGAGTAGCAGAACTTATAGAATGAATTTTTTTCTTTATATATACAGAATGGGATTTATTAGAATAACTTGCAGTTTATGGCCCAGCTAATCCTACAATGGTTGGCTATGAATGGAAAGTTAAAAAATCTAGTAGTTGTTCAGTTCATGAGGCTGAATGTCTCAGCTGATCTGCAGTATTTTCTAAAATACCAAAGGAGGCTATGTTCTAATTTCAGTGAAGGAATGGACTTACTAGGGAGGCAAGAGCAAGCAAGCAAAGAGAAAAAGCTTCCTTTTTCTATCTCTTTACGTATGATTCCAGAAGAAGGTGTGGAACCGGCTCGAGGTAGGTTTTCAGAGCTCAAACGACCTGGATTAGTGTGTTTTCCTTCCTAATAAGGTCCATGTGTTTCTTACTATGTCAAAGATCTAAACTAGAAATAGATCTTCCCACTTCAAATTAAACAAAACTTCCTCACAGTTGTACCACTTCACTTGTGGGTTCTAGTTTTAGTTCCAGATGTAATCAAGTTGACAAACAAAGCTAGTCATCACAGTGAAGTTCTTAAATTCTGGGCAAATTTGGAGCTAATTGATACATGAACACCTTAATCTGTCAGGAATGGGTTTGTGTTTCATGAGTATCTCCATCGTCCCTTTATGGTTGCCTTATCTTTGCCTCTCTTTGAAAGTCCACTTCCTATTACTTTGGTTGCCTTTCCCTGTGTTTTCTGTTTAAGTCAGTTTCTGACAAACCCATCAGCACATATCACAGTAACAGGTCAATTGTTTTGATTGGTTCTCTTAATAATTGCTCCACTTATTCTGCCTTCTTTCCCTCACGAGATATAGACCCCCACAAATCTACACATGCCCCTTTGCTCAGAAAAATTATTTAGGTTTTAGATCCAGGTGATTTACTTCTAGAATTGATTTTTTTAAGACCCTGCAACAAGTATACACCAACAAATATTTTCTAAGTCTTAAAACATTTCTACCAAACATAAATTCCTGATCTAAGTAAGCACTGAACTCCTGTCTCATTTTCTAAACAAAATAACTTCCTAAAACATTTTTATATGAATATTTTGTGGCTAAATATTTTCCTGGGTAATTTTTAAAAAAATAAATACATACTAATTTTCTGGGTTTTTTATTGATTTTTATTGAGCTCTACACTTTTCTCTGCTCCCCTCTCTGCCTCTCCCCTCCTCACTTCAACACTCCCACAAGGTCCCCATGCTCCCAATTTACTCAATTTCTTTTCTGTTGTAATAAACTTTCTCAGGAAAGCAATTTGGGGAAGAACTGGTTTATTTGGCTATATTTCCAGGTCACAATCCACCTCTGAAGGAAGTCAAGGCAGGAACTTGAAGCATAACCCAAGGAAGAATGCTGGTTTTCTGGTTTCCGCTCTTGCACAGGTCAAGCCTCCCTGCCTAGAGATGGTAGTACCCATAGGAATCAGAGCCTTCCTATGTCAACTACTGATCATGACAATGACCCCAAGATATACCTTCAGTAAAATCTGACCCAGGCGATTCTCCAGTAGACACTTCTTTCTTCCCAGGTGTCTTAAGGTTGTTTCAAGTTGACAATGAAAATTTATATTTTGAATATAAATATAATTTTATATAAGCATACGAAACCATTATTTTTCTCTTATATACATGATTTGATTTGTTAATCTCTAACCACACCTAATATTACTTCTTAGAAACAGTAATATCCTTATGACTTTGAGAAGAAAGTAATAATCAAATGAAGTTAGTTGACTACAAACTTAAGCAAATTCATATCTTTGGTCTAAGAATTGTGTTTTCAGTTGAGATTTCTCTACCTTTTTTTTTTCTTGTGTCAGTATCTTCTTGGCTTCATACATGTCAGGGTCTATCTACACAGAATTTGGAAATTCATCTCATTAGATCATTTGAATGAAAGTCATAGTTTGTGTATGTTATTAACATGTGTTAATTTAATTCTTATAACAATTCTAAAGTAACAGGAACTTTTTTTTAATTCAGAGTTACTCTTCATGACTCCCAATGGACACCTGATACTGTGGATAGCATCAAATCCTAATCTAGTCTATACCATTCTTTCTTATACACCCAAGACTGTAAATTTTAGATACAGAAAGAAGATTTCAATAATAAGCTTTAAATAGCACTAATACAATTATGTAAGTATACTCTATCAGTGTATCTTACTGCACTATACTAACCTTGTTTCCATGATGATGTAAGATGACAATGTTTACATGAGGTGATAAAATGGGATCAATGACATGCACTATGAGACAGTAGAGCTACTACTGTTTGAAAACACCTAAGGAGGGGCATTCGTTTTGTTTGAGAGGTCATATCTTTATTTTGTTCTTAATTGGTAATCTTTTACATTTTCGCTTAAGGCCACACTTTGTGCTTCATTTGGCATATTTAGATTGGCAACTTCGTTGCTTTTGCACCTTACATCACTATTAAGTATAGTAAGGATTATTAAAGCAACAAAACTGCTACAGAACAGTAGTTCATCTTGTCATTTGGCAATTTCCTCTAGACTGAAACAGTCCCTTAAGGAGAGAAGGATGGAGCAAAATGCTTGGGGGACATAGAAAAAAATATCACAAGTGTGGAAAAACAGAAACTTAGAAGGTTATCAATGGCTCCTCCCTAGAAGGACAAAAAGGAGAAAACACATGCTGTGAGAGGATTCTGACCAGCGAAGATGAAAAAACAAGATGCTCCTACTGTCAAACTGCCTGCAAGCTCCCATGTTGGAATGGACTTTAGGTGATATGGCTACTTTTGAGTTATTCCTACTTCTGAAAGTAAACCTTAACCATACTCTTGCTAATCACCCCAATTACAGCTCACAAAGATGTACATTGATGAAATTATTACTTTTGGTTTGCTTTGCACATCCTTTTGGGGAGACATAGACTTGTGTATCTGTCACACAACACTTATAGTCAAGATGACTACTCAATGATTAAATCAGTACCTGGATCAGTGAGTGAACAAAGCGATGGCTCATGTCTGTGAAGGAATAGCACAGGATAGCCCAAAAATTCATCACATTACTAATAATGGTAGCCATAAAAAGGTTCAAATGTTAGCAAAAACAAACAAACAAAATCATTAGAACCAAAAAAGCGATTGAATTCTCCTGGCTTCTTAAAAAGTTTAGTAAGGTATAGATATAAACAAATCTCAATGTGAAAATGGAAAATGCGGGGGAGGTAGATAGGTTGCTCAATGATTAAGAGTGTTTGCTGTTCTAGAATTGCTGGAGTTCACCTTCCAACACATCAGGAGCTCACAACCTAATGTAATTACATCTACAGGGCACCTGGTACTCTCTTCTGGCCTCAGAGGACACCTTCACACATGTGGACATACATGCACACAAACAAACTCACATAGAAATAAATAAACCAAATGTTAAAAAGGAAAGTAGCTTTATTGAAATAAGTTCAATAAGAAACACAAAATTAATGATAGTCTTGACAAGTGGTTAGTCATTCATGGGAACTCTCTTGGGAGGACTGCACTGTTCTACTTCCCTTTCCACACTGTAAGTGATATTTATTTTTATTTCATTATTTACTTCCTTTATAGGTCAATTTATGTTTATTTCCAACTCTGAACTGGATATGACTATATAAATATAACATTCATAAACTCATAATTGCAGCATCTAATCTGAATGTTATTCTTTAAAACATTGAAGTCATTACAACACACTAATTGAAAACAACCATGGAGCTTCTTGTGAAAGATGTTTATATCCTCACCTATTCATGTTGGAAGTAAATTATACAATGCTTTTTCTAAAAGCTCAGAATTTCTGGTTACTTTATATGAACTGAAACACACAGGTATGCTGTGAGGTTACCTTTGATTATATTAAGTCATCTTCCGTTTTCTGCCAATCTTATTTAGCTTTGAAGGAATGATTGATTGAAGTAACTGCTGTGTGTAGCCCTCTGGCTTCTTTACATGGCAACATATCTAACATCTGGCAGGAAGGAGAGTGGCTTACTGTTAAGTGCCTGGAAAGCTTTAAGCTGGCACAATTCATTGTTCATAGGGTCCAATCTCTTTGCAGCTGTCTGCAAGTTACTGTCAGCTCCAAACAGTAGTGAAATGTATAAAAGTTAAAGGAAAAAATATTGTGTTATATACACAGCAGAGGTATGGAGTTCTGTAGCACAATCTGAAATTACGAATGCTTTTCCTTGCAAAGTCCTTGAATGACACAATGGATTAAGATAAGAACATGACCCAGAAGCCAAAGATAGCAGGGCTTGTCAAGTCTATGTCAAGACATTCCAGATCAGAGCAAACATGCTCCCAAACAAGTTCATTTCCTTTCTTTTCATACCTGGGAACAGTCTGAGAATGCAGACTGAGAATGTTGGCCTTATTATAAAGTGCAAGAATTTTGCCATGCGGTGTTTTCACAGGTCTTCTGAGGTTTTGTCAGTTGTACTATTTAATATGAATGGAAATGCTCGCCTTTGATTTCTCTCTCTCTCTCTCTCTCTCTCTCTCTCAGTGTGTGTGTGTGTGTGTGTGTGTGTGTGTGTGTGTGTGTGTGTGTGTGTGTGTGTGTGTGTGTGTGTGTGTAGCCATTTGAATATATCTTACCATCTGGCTTTTTAAGGTTAGGGTAAGGTGTTAATTGCCAGTTGTTTTTATCATTGGTCTATCAGTTATAGGGTTTTGCAGCTAGTGAGACACAGTGGGTACCTCTGGTGAGAGGAATGCCTCTGCAGATATTTAGCACACAGTGGGAATTAGGCTAAGAAAAAGATGCAAGCCGAGTTTACTATCAAAAACAGTTTTTATGATGCAAGACAACCAAGCCCATAGCATAAACATGCAGGAACCCCAGTGTGTCATCCTTTCTGGATCAAGCAAGGTGCCTAATTAAGGCAGTAGGTACCACAAGGCTACAAAGACATAGCTAAAAGCAGAAAAGAACACATGCAAGTCCTTGTCCTTCCTATAGGAGCTCAAAAACAAAGCAATAAAACTCACTCTTTCCTTAGAATCTTACACTCATTTCATCCTTATTTTCCCTGCCCCCCCTCAGGACCACATGGGGCAACTGGCCGTCAAAGACTCACGCTGATTTTGAGAAGACAACCCACTACTGCCTTGGGTCCTCAAAGCCTTTATAATTAATTACATTGATGTACAAAATGATTTGAGGACAATGTCTCCCCAAGTGCCTATGGTTTCCTCCTAACAAAAACCTGCCAGTGCCAGCAATTACTACAGCAGGTGACATGAAGGGCAAAAAGAGTCTGGTTTGACTGAGGTAGTAAACTCTGATGAATGCAAAGAACTGTGGTGCTGACAGGTGAGGAGAATCTGGATCTTTCAATGGCACAGTGACAACAGAGATTCATCTTCACTTTGGATACATTCTAAGTGATAGGGAAGCAGCAAAGGGTGCATGTCCACACAGGATCATCTGTGCATGCACAGAAACCCTAACCAACAATTAATAGCTTCCTCTGTTGCTGAATAGTTAGAGAACAAAAGCATACAAATCATTTACTCTCTCTAATCCTGAGTGCAACTCAGAGGTCAAAAGTCAAATATAAAAGTGTAATCTTCTTTATTAATTATATTCTCTTCCTGCTTTGTAGAATAATTTTCCAGATAATTTCTTTTCAAAATGATAAAATTATTTTAAGATAAGAATAATTTTGGTTTATCTTGGAGTTTGGACTGCCTTATGTAATTGGCAGAGTCACCAACATTTCTAAGAATGAGCTTTCAGAAGAAAATACCAACACTAAAACGGCCTTGGATGTGTTCTAAATGGCTTGAGGGAAGCTTTTAGATCTCTGAGGATACTTACACATATTCCATGCTCCTTTCTCTTCCAAACTTCCAGGATGCCTGTTTCATTGTTGTCTGAATATTACAGGCCTGCCCATTAGGTATTGCCTCAGAATTCTGTTTCTAGGTGCCAAGAACTTACACTTGGACCTTGTGGCTCCTTTGAGCAAAGAGTGAGCAGGATTCATTTAAACCAAAGCACTTCAACATTCCAAGTTGCTTCAGTTCTTGGTGCCCCTGTGAAAAATTTTACAGCTATGATGACAGCCTGTGCTGTTACACTTGCAACTATCACAACACACTTCAGTTGGCTCCTGACTCTGTGTGTATGAGTCTGTGTGTATGTATGTATGCATGGATGTGTGTTGAAACTATATATACATGTGTTTTAAGTATTATATATGTGCACATATTATTACATATGTGATTATATATAAAATATGCATATATGTATAATATTTCTAAAAATTTGGGTTATGTTCAACTGGAAGAGCAAACAGATTTTCCTTTTTATTGATTAGTACCTTTACATATGAGTAACATGAGGAACAAAAGCCATTCTCTATTGAATTCCCAGTACATACCTATTACTATTTTGATAACTCTTCTCACTTACTTATATTGAAGCAATATCCTAATCAGCATGCATAACCTTTTTATAATTCCCATCTTTCATAAGGTCAAATTAACAATTAGACACTGAGCTAGCTTCTATACCAATAACTGATTTTCTTAATATTTAAAAAAATTGTAGTCATCTTTGGATTTGAATACTACTTATGTGTCAATCAGTCTCACCTTCCACCTAATACCTACAGATTCGAAGTAAGCAAAAACTTTTTCTATCCAAACTAAAGAGTAACATTTCAGACACCACAGGCCATAAGGTATTTTTATGACTGTCCAATTCTATCCAGTTGTTGCCATGAAAGGAGTGGTATGCTATAAATGCAAGTAAATTTTCATAGCTGTGCTCAGAAAATTTAGTCAAAGAAGCAGTAAACTGTCTGTGACTTGCAGCAGTTAGTAAGTGCTCTCAATAAGGTGTTTGTTAATGAAGGCATTTTCGTCTAGATCCACATCTCCTAGTCATATCTTCATTTTATTTTACTCTTCTAAAACTTTCCCCAGTGGCTGATTTTTCTGTCTTTCTAGAATTAGTTTAATCCACACACTTTGGATTTTTGCTTGTATGTCAGTTTGGTGTTTCCTATTTTCCTATGACTATAATCTTGCTGCATAGTTGTTTGGCAGTTTTTAGAGTTTGAAATTTAAGTTTTTGGCTATGGAAATTAGGGATCTAGGCCTAAGGAACTTTGAAGAGTTTGGGTCGGGCCGGCTCACTGCGCTACCATTTGTGAACGGCTGCTGCTATGCCACATCTTACCCGTAGCTGAGATGCTTCTGTCGTGCCCTCGCTGGTGTAACAGTGTGACACTCTGAAATCATGACTCCACGTGGTCATTTCCCTCTCGTGTTCCTTGTTTCAGGAATATTTGGGATAAGAACACAGAAGTAACTAATACCCTGACTGTTAACTGGCCCCTTGGCTTTGCCGACTGTGAGAAAACTGAGATGATAGAAGACATCACTGTAGGAACAAGACATAATTTATATTGTTTCTGGAGAACTTCAGCAGGCATAAGCAGAAAGTACACCTATGATATACATCTCTCAGTGATTTTAATTCTTACCAGTCAATAACTAATCTAGCAGTTTAGCTAACAATTCAACCCATCATGCATTTGCACCCTATCTTTGACTCTGCAATTTTTCCTTATACTTGGGTTAAGTTTTATCATTTTTTGATATTTAAAACACCTTTCCCTTTCCCTTTATTGTTTTTTCTTTCACTTTTGGCCATTTCTTTAAATTTATTTCTTCATTTGTTTGTTTGTTTTATTGATTTTACATCTTGACCAGTTTCTCCTCCCTCTTCTTCTCCCATTCTCTTTCCCCATTTCATATAGGGTCTAGGTTGGTCCCATTCAGGCTCCTGGTTGTTGGTTCAGACTCTATGATTGACTATGATCCCAGACTGGATGTTTCTGTGAGTTTTCCTGTGTAGTCCTTGATCCCTCTGGTTCCTGCTCTCCTTCCTGACTATCTTCAGCAGGTTTCCCTGAGCTCAGACTAATGTTTGAATATAGGTATCTAAATCTGTTTCCATCAGTTACTGGATGAAAGCTCTCTGCTGATAATTGGGGTAGTAACTAATCTATGAAATGTTGCAGAATATCATTAGGTATCATTACATTGACTTTTTTCTTTAATTATATTTGGTTCTATACTAAGTCTCTGGGCCTTCCAGCTTCTGAGTCCTAGCACTCCAGCCAGTGGAGGTGAAGGAAAGCTCAATCTCATGGTTGGTATCCCAATCCCTCCACTGAAAGGCTTGCTTGCCTGGTCACAAGAGATGGCCAGTTCAGGCTTTGTATCACCTATTGTTAGGAATATTAGCTGGGGCCATCCTAGTAGATTCCTTGGAGTTTCCCTCCCAGCAGCAGGTGTCTAGCTGACCCCAAAATGTGTCATCCTTTCCATTCATCTCTTTCAGTACTCTCCTGCATGAATTCTAGTTGGTCTTAATAATAAAATCCCGAGTCAGATATTAGGGGGTGAAAGCTGAAAGATCAGAGAATTAAAGCAGTCAGCAAATAAATTTCTTACATCTATGAAAAAAAAACATATCTGATATTTTGTCTAGATGGGGATTTTTTGGTTTTTCAAGACAGAGCTTCTCTGCATAGTTCTGGCTCTCCTGAAACTCATTCTGTAATTCAGGCCGGCCTCAAACTCAGAGATCCATCTGCCTCTGCCTCCTGAGTGCTGGGTTTAAAGGTGTGTGTCACGACTAGCTTTTTGCCTAGATGTTTTTATTTTTTTAATTTTTGTTTGGTCTATTACCTTAGGCTTCTTATTAATTCTTATAACTGATATTAGCCCATAGTACTTGTCTGTGATAGCCATGTGGCCTGGTCCCTTTTTTGACAATGCGGTCATATCTTGCTTGCTCTGTTTCTGGCTTCCTCTCTGTCTGGGTGATAACTGTAGACTGAGCTTTCTTCTCTCAAAATTCTTCTATTCGTATTGCCCCACCTCTACTTCCTGCCTGATTGCCATGCCTATTCTTCCTGTTTGGCAACTGGCTAATAGTATTTATTTAAAATATAATTGACAGGGTACAGACCATTGTACCAGAGCACTCCCCCTTTTTAAAACAAGAACTCTGAATTGAATCTCCTTTATTTAGCTTTTCTCCTGATCATTATCCATAACAACTTGTAACTAACATTCTAAACAAAGACAAACATCCATAATCCAGTTTTTAGGAATATGGGCATAGTTTTCCAGGCTACTTCCTGCTGATTGGGGGTGCTAATAGTCTTATGGGGACCTAAAGAAAATTTAGAATTATGATCAACTGATTACTGGAGTATCCTGTGACGTTTGGTCATCTCAGGCAGCTGTCTTGGATCTGTTCTGGGTGTAGAACTCAGACGTCTAGGCCAGTTGCTCCTATCGGAGATTTCTCAGGGGATCTTCCTTGATCAAATCTGATTTTTCTTATCCCAGAATGAAACCATAGCCTCTCATTTCTTGTGTAAATAAAAACAAAAACTTTCCTCCAAAGTCACATACCTTTGTACTTCAATTTTGAAATCAAGGCATTTTCAAAATAGCTATCTTGGATTAATTCAGCATCATTTATAAACAAATATGTTTTAGCAGCTGTTGCTCCTTGCTCAGCATTCAAACAATTCAAAGAGAACATAATAACACACAGTATCCAGACTCTCTGTGTATTTTTCATCTTTATGTGGCTTTATTTTGAAGTCTATTTCTTTTATTTTTATTTTTAATTTTTGGCTTTTTGAGATGGGGTTTCTCTGTGTATCTTTGGCTGTCCTGGAACTCACTCTATAGATCAGGCTGTCCTTGAACTCACAGAGATCTGTCTGCTTCTGCCTCCCAAGTGTTGGGATTAAAGGTGTGTGCCACCACACATTGAACTCACAGAGATCTGTCTGCCTCTGCCTGCCAAGTGTTGAGATTAAAGGTTTGTGCCACCACACTCAACTACTCTCTTTCTTTTTTATTTTAAGGACTTTATCCTTTTCCTTTGTCTTCCAAGACTACATATATTTTTAAACACACAATAAACAATTTAGACATTTTCTTTGTCTTGGAATCTATCTTTACTGTATATCTCTCTTTTTCAGACTACAGGAGTCTTTAATTTGCTGAGCGATATGGCTAGAATTAAAGATGTGGCTTTAACAGCTGGATCCAGTCCATTCCTAATTTTTCTGAGATTATAGCCTCATGGTGGAGGTACTGGCCAGAGCCATGTTTATTGCCACAACTCTATGGCATTTCAAGGACCCTCCCACTACCAAAAATCATGAGGTCAGCTTTTCATCAACACCATTTAAGTGTTTCATGGTATGATCTCTTAAAAGAGATGTAAGGTTTTGCAGCTAAAGCTGAGTCAGGAAGCCTCTCTTAAATGAGAGCAC
>LOEQ01011988.1:12405-27705 GCA_001685075.1 Bramus lutescens
AAAATCGAGTAAAGGTGCCCATTGTAACCCAGTATGCCAGGCCTAGCTTTTCAAAAAGGGATGTCTAGGCTTATCATAGACAAGAAATACAAATTGGACAAGCAAATAGGAGAGCACATCTTCTGAATAACAATAGGATAAATTTATTGCAGGGTAAACTTTAGGAAGCATGTTTTAGGAGACATAGGAAAGAATGATAAATGAGAATGATAGAGTGGGAAGGGAACTGATGTGGGATTTCTTTCTGTATGTTACAAATATACTTCATTACCATTGGCTAATAAAGAAGCTTCTTTGCCCTATGGCATAACAGACTATAGGTTGGCAGGAAAGCAAAACTGAATGCAGAGAAAAAGAAAGCAGAGTCAAGAAGGCACCATATAGCTGCTGAAAGAGAAAGATGTCAGGGTCAGAACATAACTGGTAAGCCACAGACTCATGGAAATATATAGATTAATAGAAATGGGTTAATTTAAGATGTAAGCATTAGCTAGCTAGGAATACACCTGAGCCATTGGCCAGAGCGTTTTGCAATTAACATAGGTTCTGTGTGATAATTCTTGTCTGGGTGGCCAGGAAATGGAAGTACAGTCTCCATTTCTATAATTACATCCAAATGTTCGGCAAGAATTTCCACATAAAGCTGGTGAAAGCTTAAAGACAAGGATTCTAGAGAGAAAAGAACAAAGTCAAACAAAGTTTCTTGGTAGCAGCATTGTCTCAGGTGGCTTCTGTTTGCTAGAGGCAAGCAGAGGAACACACTCTTTAATAGAGGCTTCTTGAATCCGCATTATCAGCAAAAACCTTGCATCTCATTTAAGAGGCTCTGCCAACAAACTCCTAAATGGTGTTTATGAGCAGCTGGCATAAGGTTTATCAATGGTGGAATGGGCCTAGAAACTCAAAAGAGTTGTGGAAATTAATGTGACTCTTGTCATTATCTCTGCCATGAAGCTAGACTCTCAAAAAGCTAACGAATGAGGTGAAGCCAGTTTCCAAAGCAGCAGCTTTAATCCTAGACATATTGCTTAGAACATTAAGAACTCTCCTTATCATAAAATGATTTCAGATACACAAAAAGACAGAGTCAAATGTAAAAGAAAAACCTCTAAATGGTTTACAGTGTGTTTAGAAATATATGTAAGCATGGGAGACAAAAGAAAAAAGATAGAGAATGTCCTTTATAAAAGAATTAGCATATACAGGTATGGTGGTACACACCTTTAATCCAAACACTTGGAAGGTGGAGGCAGGCAGATCTCTGTAAGATCAAGGACAGCCTTGTCTACAGAGTAAGCAATAGGACAGCCAAAAATAATTGAAGAGTCTCAGTCTCAAAAAATTAATAATTAAAAAATAAAAGTAAAAGATAGTAAAAAAGCCATTTGAAGATGGAAAATAAATAGTCTGATTTGTTTATATTATTGTATATTTTTGAATTTTTGGCAATGAATGAGTTAGCTATAGAGAGACATTTCATTGTACAGGCTGCTAAGCTAAACAAATATATATTTTGAAGTTATCTTGACTTCAAAATTAAAGTCTAATGACATGTTACAGAAACGTAGTCTAAAATGCCATCAGAAAGTAATCCAAAAAACTATACCCAAATTCCAAAATATTGTTTATAAATGTTTTCATTAAAGGGTGTTGATTATAAATGCTTTGTAGTCACAGTCAAGGTCTTTCTAAAGAATAAATGAGGATATGACATAGAATTGAATATTTTTCATTGGTATGGACTTTGGTATTTGGATACAAATTTAAGGTCAATATGTATATTTCTACTCTTGTTTGAGGATTATGTTGATACAGCTCATTTAAAATGCAATGTGTAACTAAAAACACAGATTAATAGATAGTCATCTATAGTAATCAAACTTTTAGTCATGTTAGGTTTTTTAGATATAGAGATATATTTCATTTAGATAGATAATCTTCAGGAGGGCCTACAGTTTATGGAATTTAAAATGTTTCAAGAATGTAGAATATTATGAACAGTGAGACATATCTGCTTCTAGCAGCACTAATCCATTTCAAGAGGATGATAGGCATTCAATAGGTTCCTTATGGAGTTTGGTAGCCATTTCAGCAAGGAACTACTCTTGTCTAGATTGAGTGATGGTATGCTGAATGAACTGGACATGTAGGACCCACAAATAAGTGACTGCTGAACTTTACAAAAGATAGGATGGTCCTTCATTGTTCATAATTCACAGAAGAAACTGCCAGACATTCTGCATAACACAGAAGAAAGCAACTGATGAACTTTGAGAGTACAAAGCAGAATAGATCTTCAGATTTCTTGCTTCACTGATAAGTCTGCCAGATATTATGGGCCAATAGGATAAATATGGATGCTTCAAGAAAACTTTGAATGACTGTTCAGGCAGCAGGATTTCTAAAATTTTGGAAGTTGTTTAAAATGCACTTCCTGTTTACTTAGGTAATATTATATTTCTGGGGTCTTTGATGGTATTGAAGACAGATAGTTATAGTTACAGTTTTCCTTAGTTATTATATAAGATAAATTATATATGAAACTTGAGACTAACAAAGATAAGATAGATGATAGAATATTTTCTTTAATTTTGCCAGATACAAATAGACTAAATACTGTACCTGAAATTCTTACTTGATACCTGTTTTGTTATATGTAATTTTAATATGTTAAAGTTAAATCCTTCTTTTTTCTTTAGCCAAAAATGGGATATGATGTTGGGTTTCCCTCTGTATGCTATAAATATGTTTTATTACCATTGGTTAATAAAGAAACTGCTTTGATTATGACAGGGCAGATAATAGATAGCTGAGAAACCTAAACTAAATGCAGGGACAAAAGAGGTGGAGTCAGGAAGGCACCATGTAACTGTTGAAAGAGAAAGATGTCAGAACATAACTGATAAACCATGGCCTCATAGCAATACATAGATTAATAGAAGTGGATTAATTTAAGATATAAAAGCTAGCTAGGAATACACTTGAGCCATTGGTCAAACAGTATTATAATTAATATAGTTTATGTGTAATGATTCAGGTCTGGGCAAAAGGGAAACAAGCACAGTTTCTACAGGGAACTGTTTATGAAAGAATCATATTACTTTTCAATTCAACTCCTATTCTTTTCAAGATCTCTTATGATATGGTCCTACCACCTTTCTGGCCAGATATCCTATGCTTTCCAATTCTGGCCACCTCTGCTTCCATCTCATAGATATTGTTGCTATTCCTTAGACATAATTTCTCCTTTGAACTTTTAATTCTCTTCTTCCAACTGTCCAGCATTCTCTTTATCTAGGCATATGTACAACTTATACCCCTATTTATACAAATGCTGTACTCAATCTACCTCAATTTTTTAAATTAAATTCTGAACTCATTATCCTAAATTTTTACTTCACAGTATTCTTATAAACTTGTCAAACAATTACTGTCTATTTACAAATCTTTGAATACTTCACTGAGTCCTCAGTGAAAACATATTTCTAACAAATAAAGATGTGGAAAAGTACAAATATAAAATTTTATGATGGAATTTTTCAATTTTATGATCTTATTGAATTTTTTCACTTTGGAGCGTAAGACAAATATTAATGTCCTCTAGCTTTACTTTATTTTTTTCCATGATTGTCATCAATCATCACTCTGAGAAGTTGTTGATTTACCTCTCTATTTTAAAAATATTTTAGTTAGTAATCTCTAAGAAAGAAAAGAAAGAAAAATAGGTCAAAATTTAAATATGCCACATGAATCTATAACTGAAAAATAACTGCTAAATGTATAATTATCTGATTATCTATGGTACCAAAAATACTTGAGATCATTTCCCTATTCTTTCTAGATAAAATAACGAGTGTTATAAAAGAAGAGACAGGTTTCTTTTGTCAGCAAGTCTAGTTGTCAGGAACAGACTTCACAGAAGATACCAAACAAGAAGGGCCAAAATATTTCCCAAGATTGATAATGGTTTATAGCATGATGATTTAAATAGGCAATCACACATTGAGGAACATGTGAGATTAGAGTTCTAATGAACTGTGTAAACCTGGCTTAAAAAGGCTTAAGTGGTTACTTAATTCAAGTATTTTCCTTGGATTTACCCATGAGAATTATAGAGGTATTTGAAGACTTGCAGCATTGATATTACAATACTAGGTTACTAACTACTTTTACCAAAAAGATACTCTGGGTGCCTGTTCAGACTCCTTTCTTTTCTTGGAGGTTTAAATGGTTGTATGAGAATTTTTTTTTCTGCAGCCATGTATAAAAATATCATTCTTAAAAGAATTAATGTAACAGGGTGCTAGGGAAAAGGCTTGGTAGTCAAGAAACTTTCTGGATTTCTAGTAGAATTGAATTGAGTTCCTGGCACCTATATCAGATCCAGATATGACTCCAGATCCAGATATGTCTTTGGTCTCTGCATAAAGCTGCACACATTGGCACATAATAAGACACACACATGCATACACATAATTAAAAGATAGTAAAAGATCAGTATTACAAAAACTTTAGTGCCAAAGTAGAACACAAGTTAGTTTATATGCTATATAAACAGGAAAACAGTACTTTAGATGAACAAACAATTCTAAAATTATGGTAAAGACATAACGAAACAGCAATATTAGAAAATGATTCATCAATGCTAGTCTCATATCTTTTTATAGATTATTTACTACAAACACTGATGCAGTTTTGTTTTGATTGATCAATATAATTTTTTGAATTACAATTAATTTGTTGTCTATTCATTTATTAATCTTAGTGAAGTCATTTTCACCATACCATTATAAAACATTAAATATATATTCACTTAAAATAATTCTATTTTTAATATTAAATATTCAAATTGAATTTAAATTATCATTCACATTAATGCCAGATGTTCATTTTACTGTTGACAGATGTAACTTCCAAAGGTCTGATTTTATGAATTGGATGGCAACAGCTATTTTTAACATTATCTATATATAACTTATTTTTGAAGCATCTGATGATTTTATTTAATAAAGGTGAACTTTGTCTCCAGGTAAATTTATTATAACAGGCCAAAAAAGTACAAACAACATTTCTTATGCAAGAAAACTTGCTGTGGGAGCACATTCTGCTCCTTCAGCCAATAGTCTTTAAGATACCAAGCCCACTTGGCCATTGTCCCTTATACTGTAAAAGCAGCGGTAAACATGCAGGAACTCTCTTGCTTCTAGCTCCTGTTTCCAGCTGCTGAACTATGTTCCTGTTATTGTAGAGGACTGTTGTCTAGGACAGTGATCTATAAGTTTTCCCCTTAAATAAATAAACCTTTTCTTAATCATAATTCTTTACTGGTGTGGGATTGTTTTGTGACTGATGTCATCAAAAACTAAACTAAAGTGAGTGAAAATATTTGATGCTAGCAATTTTTAATTTTAGTGAGCAAAATTACTATCAATATTTCAAACATAATAGAGTTTACTCATATTATTGTCTGAAAGTTTACTTGAAAAGAGATAAATTTATCAGACTTACAAAAATAATTTTGTGTATTTATTCCATACAAAGAATAATCAAATTTTGTAACAAAATGAACTGTTGTTAACAAGACACAAAACAACATTACTATACCCATTGTTTCTACATAGAACTCACAAATATTTAACCTATAATTTCCAAGTTTCTTATTAAAATGCTAAAAGATTTAATGTTAAAGCTAAAGCATGTGACAAAGAACATAAATGATAGGTGGAAACCTACAGTTAATCCTTTATGTTAATGCATTATAGATAAGAATCAGTTGTTATTACTTGGATTAGTTTGTTTCATTATCATTGGCAATGGGAGACCAGTAGTATTATTCCTTTAAATGCAATGCTAGCTTTATTAAAAGAAAAGAAAAATAGAAATGAAATAAGTTATTAGTTTTTTTTACAGTTTTGAACATATGGGAATACAAGGAATATTTTAATTATCCTTTTATGTCATGAATAAAACAGAAGGTAGAAATACAAAATGAAGTAAAAGAAAGTTCATGGAATGTATTTTGAATATTTTTACTATTAGCATTGATAAAATGCTTTGGTATAAAATGAAAATAAATATAACCAGTATGCAAAATATTGTGGTAACTTTAAAAAGGTTATCCTGCCTTCTATAAGTGAATCAGCAACCATTTGATATTCAAAAAAGTTTTAAATAGGGAAATAAACAGGGAGGAGGAATCAATGTGAATAAGAACTAAACTAGGATTATATGTGCAAACTAGAAAAACTAATGCTAAAATAAGAGACAAAGAAACTCTTGGCAACATGTGAAGTTCCTTATAGGTCATAGTGATAATATTGTTGCACTGTTACAAAGAGAAATGGAAAGTCAGTAAAATGTTTAAGCAGCTGTCCTTGCTCTCCATTCCCTAGAATTTCTCTGACTTTGCATTGAAAACAGAATTTGGTTAATTGAGAGAAAAACTTTCTGTAGGCAATGATGGAGTGAACACACGAATAGAGAGACAATAAAACAAAATAATACAACAAAAAAGAAACAGCTCTCTGAGGGAAAAGAATATATTAGAAATGTCAACCTTCCTGTTTGAATTTGCTTAAGATTTGTACATTTTTTATTTACTGTAATACTAAACAAGTTTTTTTTTGTTAAGAAAATTCTTGGTTTAATGTTAGCTTGTCAAACAGGGATGCCACTACAATTTCATAATTTTAGGGAAGTATGTTATGAAGTACAAGTTCCCCAGTTATTCTCTTTTGTTACTTGCACATTATGTTTATGGCAAGATGATAATTTCACCAAAATTATGTAATACAAAATAAGATGGTAAGCAATATTATTATTCCATTTTTTCCCAAAGGAAATAAGATATTAGAAAATATGTCATACTGTTGGAGTATGTTGCTCGTTCAATTCCCAACCATCCAAACTTGTTTTACAGCCACCCTGACTCAAAGTAATCACACAGAGACTATATTATTTAAATCACTGCTTAACCAAACACTTAAGCATATTGCTATTTAGCTCTTATCTCTTTGGTTAACCTGTTTCTATTAATCTGTGTATAGCTATATGGCTGTGGCTTACCAGCAAGGTTACTTTTAGTGTCTGTTTCTGGTGGGACTACATGGCTTCTCCTTGACTCACCTACTGTCTCTATATATATTCATATATCTTACAGCCTGGCTTTATTCCGTTAAGCCATTGGCTGAAAGCAGCTTCTTTATTCATTAACCAATAAAAGCAACACATATACAGAAGGACTTCCCACACCATTTCCCCTTTTCTGTTTAAATAAAAAGAAAGGCTTTAACTTTAACACAGAAATGCTACATGAAACAAAACAGATACCCAGTAAGAATTATAATTACAATATTTATATCTACTTTATATTTTATCATAACTAAGGATAATGATAGCTGTAACTATCTATTTTTCAACTACACCAAAAACTCCAAAAGGATATAATATTATGTAAATAAACAGGAAGTGCATTGCAAGAGACTTCCAAAACTCTGTTATTGACAGAGATATTTCACTGCCTGGACAGTCATCCCAAATTCTTCTGTATCATTTGTGCATCCAATCTTCAGTCCACAGGCACATAGTATCCAGCAGACTTTTCCATGAAGCAGGAAATTTGAAGATTTGTTCTTCCTTGCAATGGCAAAGTCCATCCAGTTGTTTTTTCACCGTCCTACAGAATGTCTGGCAGACTCTTTCATGAAGCAAGAAGCCAAAAGGATTGTCTCATCTTCATTAGGTAACTTCTGTAGTCATTTTTCTATGAATCCTGCATATCCAGTTCATACAGCATAATATCAAACAGTCCAGGCAAGAGCAATTACTTCCCCAAATGGCTAACAAATTCCGTGAGGAGTCTCTTTGATACCCATCATCCTCTTGAAGTAGATTGGTGCTGCCAGGAGCAGATGTGTCTCATTGTCTTGAAAAGTCCTACGTTTTTCAAACATTTTAAGTGTCATATTATGTTAGTCTTTGAAAGGTTTGGAGAATACCTATCTATTTGAAACATATCTCTATATATTTAGAAAACCTAACTAACATGACTAGAAGCTTGACTATTATAGATGACTCTCTATTAATCTATACTTCTTAATTATACACATACTTAATTAAACTGCACAAACACATTACCTTAATCAAGAACAGTTATAACAAAACTGACCTTAAATTGGCATCAATAAATCAAGATCCATACCAATACAAATATCTATATCATATCCCCCTTTATATTTAAACAAACATTTATAACAATATTTGTGAATATGTGCATAGTTCTTTCCAAACTGCTTTCTGTTTTTTGTTGGGAAAAGCATTTTATGGGATGTTCATGGTGACCTTTTGGAAGGTCTTGATCCATCAAAGCACATTAGTGTGGAATTAATCCACAGGTTCTCATATTCTCTGAAAACAAAATCAGAACCTCTTTTCCAAAGCAACAAATCCTTAGACCCCATTTTTGGAATCAAGATATTTTTAAAATATATAACTTGGTTTCATGTAGCAGCTCATACAATGCAAAGTGTCTCTGTACTTAGGTCTTTCACAGTCAAATAATTCAGAGAAAATATGATAATATACATAATCCAGATTCTCTGTGTATATTCAATCTTTATGTGGCTTAGTTTTCTTACTCTATTACTTTTCCTACCAGTTCAATATTTATTTTATTGTCTTTACTGCTTTAATCTATGCCTGTCTGCATTTTTTATATTACATTTACTTTCTCTTTATTCTTTTTCTTATGTCTCTCAAGCCTACATACATTTTTAAAACATGCTGTCTCTCCTTTAGAGGATTTTTATGTTTGAATCTGTCCTATTATGTATCTGAAATCCTTTTGTATCCAGAAGGACTTCTTAACATGCTAAGCTGCTGCATGACTAGGACTAAGACTGCTTTGCCTTTTGACTCTACCCAGTCCAACATGGTAGAGGCACGCTCACTGCCTCTGTAAGCCATGCACATTGCCCTAGTTCCAAGTATGCAGAGGGTTTATGTCATGCCATTAAGCAGTTTGTAACACCTTGCTCATAAAACCCATGTAAATGTATGGTATCATGAAAGAGCCAGAGTTCATGTTGGCAGCTTGGCTGAGGAAGCCACTGTTTTGAAACCATGTTTTTTTCTTTTTTTTGTTTATTTGTTTGTTTTTGCTTTTTATGTTACTGAATCAGGAAGACCTCTCTTATGGAAGCTGCTACATGCCATCAGCTGAAAAAAAGATGTGGCTAAACTTTGATTTTGTTTGTTTGTTTTGTGTGTGTGTCTAGAATTCCTTTTCAAGCTTTCTTAGGTTTTGTGTAGATTTAGTCAGTCCCACGTTGGTATGCCAATTTGTTAGAGGAGGATGCTCAGTTGTTTCCTAACTACCCCAAATCATTTCCCAGCTACCCTTACTTGAAACAATTACACAGAACTATACTATTTAAACTTCTGTTTGGCCAATCACTTAAATGTATTGCTAGCTTGCTATTATATCTTTGCATAACCAATTTCTTTAAAACTGTATTACCACATGGCTATAGCTTACCAGCATGTTTTCATCTGGTGTCTGTTTCTGGTGTGACTACATGGCTTCTCTTTTACTCTGACTTCTCACTCTGTACATAGTGCTATATTATGTTAAGCTATTGTCTGAAAGCAACTTTATTCATTAACCAACGAAAGCAATGCATATACAGAAAGACTTTCCACAGTATACTACCTAAGAGAAATTAAATGTCTTTGGTAGAAGACATATGTCTTTAAAATCATTTTGCCTTTCTACTGGATCCTTCCAAGTTCATATTTGTAACAATAGTGCAAGTGTGAAATAATGTAACTTGGCGCTTGGGTAAAAATCTGATTCAGCTATATTTGATGATGATGCATATTATCATTCTTATTCATAGAATTATTATAAACATGACATTATAAGTTAGCTTCACACTTTGGTGTTATTTTATCCTTCTAATATCAGTCCACATCAATAACAACATATTTCTAGCAAAATGACATATCAGTTCAATTTCTAGTTCTTTCCATATCAAATTCTTCTTGTTTATGGGAACAGAGAGTCAGGGAGAATGAACATGCATTTACTTAAGCATGCCTGAGTTCTCAAATTTATTTAGTCTCACTAATCCAATAGTAAATAAGAAATCATCTATTTTAAGTGCCCTATTTGAGATAAGCCCAGTGGCATAATGCCTATCTTTATGCTTCATTCATCCAGCAGAATCCATCCTATGCATTTCAAAATGCATAAGTTAGAAATTATATATTTGATATTTTTCAAGTGCTAATCTATTTATTATAAACTTTTTGTTGAGATAGAATGATTGACAATCTTTTAAAACTTTTCCAGTGATTTCCAAGTCATTTTCTCCATGATAGTACAAAAATCTCCACGTGAAACCAGAAATAGTAAGAAATAATGTAGGTTAATTTCTTCATATTATAATACCAAATGTTATTAATATGCTAGAGATTAAACTTATAACATTCCATCCATCATAGATCAACATACTAATATAATAACTATAATTTTGATTTGCATCTGAGTTCAATAAAAATGTTTTGAATCTCACTATAGTTGGGAAGATGATGACTATGGGATTCCTGTAAATTGCCTTTATTAAGTTGAACTAAGTCTGTTGTTTTTCTGCTATCTCATAGACATTCATCATGAAGGGATACTGGGATTTTGTCAAAGGCCCTTTCTATATTTTTAAGATGACCATGGCTTTTGGCTTTTACTCTGCTTATCTGGGAAATTACAGTTTTTGATTTATAAATGATGAATAATACCTGGATCTCTGAGATACATCCAACATGACCATGGTGGGTGATCTTTTTGATTTGTTTTTTTTTGATCCAGTTTGCAAGTATTTAATTGAATATTTTTACATCATCGTTCATAAGGAATATTCACTTATAATTTTTTCCTGTTGAGTCTTTGTGTGCGTTTGGTATCAGAGTAAATAATAAGATCATATGAGACTGACACACTACCTACTGTGCTACACCTGGTAGTGGTGGCACAAAACATTAATCCCAACATTTGCGAGGCAGAGGCAGGCTGATCTCCATGAGATTGTGGTCAGCCTGGACTACAGAACTAGTTCCAAGACAGTCAGGGCCATTACACAGAGAAGTTCACATCTGTCAGAGGGCTAATATCAAATATATAAAGAGCGCAAAGAACCAGACCTTAAGAAAACAGGTATCCCACTTATGAAGTGGGTATAGATCTAAACAGAGAATTCTAATATGTAGATGCACTAGTGGCTGTGAAAGACTTAAAATGTACAGTCTGGGTCTGATAGTGTTCTAGTGTTGAGACTGAAAGTGGCTCAATTTCCCATCTTTAATCCAGAAATTATCTCCAGTTGATAACAATTGGTAAAAGAAATGTTAAATAGTCTCACTATATCAGGCTTTTTTTTGGGGGGGGAGAACAGCCAGCTCCCAAATCATAACACACAGAGAGACTTTTTTATTAGTTATGAATGCTAAACCTAACTTAGTATCATTTCTTGTTAGTTCTTTTACCTTAAATGAACCTGTTTTTCTTTATCCACCCTTTGCCTTGGGGCCCCTTACCTTTCTTCCTTTATTTTTATATATCTTACTTTTCCTGCTTCTCATGTCTGACTGGCTGTCATCTGCTTGGATTCTGGCCCTGGTGTCTCCCTCATTTTCTCCTCTAGTTTTCTTTCCTAGCTATTCTTGAGACCAGATTTCTCTTCCTATCTATTCTCTCTATCCACCAGATAGAAGTATCCTTTCTACACCTAGCTATTGACTTTTCAGATCTTTATTAAATCAATCAAATTGCCTGAGCCAGGCAAAGTGAAACAAATGCAACACACAGTTGCATAATTAAACTTATATTCCCAAATCATTAGACAAATGCAGCATAAACAAATGTAACATACATTTAAACAGTAAAATTAATAGTCTAGAGCATAAATGGATGTAACAAATCTTTGGCTAGTTAAAGTAGTATATTACAAAAGTCTCACTGGGTATTTGAGCCACTCATAAAGTGCATCCACATGCCCCAAAACAGTTGGCCATCAGGAAAGAAAACCCGATATTATTTTGGGATGTATCTATTTAATTTTATTTGGTCTCATAATGCTTTATTTTGGCCTCTTCTTTTCCATTTTGCTTTTTCACCCTCAACCTTCAGGTTTATTAATTTTAAATTGTGCTTCCTGATTTTGTGATTTTAGCCTATTTTTGCGCATGCTATTGTGGGTGTTTCTGTTTCTATAAGTGTAACTGTTTCCTATTATTTTCCTTACATACTTTTCTGTTCTGTTCATCTATTTGTTTTGTCATGTTAAGTAAGGCTTGCTTGTTTTATTTTATTTTATATTNTTATTATTATATGCCAGCACATTTTCTGATGGGAGAATAAGAAAGGATGTAGATTTTTGGAGGAGAGGAGATGGAGAGGATCTGAGAGTTTTGGGGAGGGTCAGAAATAATCAGAATAGATTGCATGAAAAATTGTCAAGAGGACATAATTGTAGGCCCATATTTCTATATGGTGTGGCAGCCAGGCTCTGAAGCCAAAGGCCCCACCTGAAGTGGTCACATAGACCTGCAAACAGGCTGTCACTGCCTGAACAATAGCCAGGATGTGCTGCTCCTTTCTCTTTTGTTAAAAATGTAGATCGCCTGGGGAGAGGTTTTTGCCAAAGCTGATGACTAAGTTGCAGATGTTTCCCTAGCCCTGCATTCCCCAGAAAGTGAATACTATTGAGGTATCCACCTTGGGTTACCTGGGGGATTAAGAGATGTTTGATATAATAAACGCAGGTAGATCTTCAGGAGAGGGATAAACCTGAGATGCCCTTCCGTGATGACCGTGTGAGCTGTGTCTGGTTATTTCTCGTGCCTCCGTACCAGTCCAATGAGGAAAAATTAATTTTCTATGTCGGGGCCCATGGGCCCTGATACATAATGCTCAAAAATGAGTGAAGAAAAAAGTGAAATCTTAATGAACCAATAAAACAATTTAATTAGAGTTTAATTATTACAACTACATAAAAGCATATAGTGCTATGGATTTTTATTCATGACACATTATGGAGTTCTGAATAACAGTATGATTATGAAGAAGTTACTTTTCTCAACACTAGTCTTATATAACATGTATTGTACTAATTTTCCATGATAAAAATGTATGCTAACATGATTCACCAGAGTGTTGCTATATTAATTTTCTACTATTGCGATGAAACACCATAACCAAGGAAATTTATAACAGGAAACTTTTAGTTGGGCCTAGGTTTCCAAGGTTTGAGAGTCCATAATGGCATAGAAAAGCAACATGGAATGAAATTCTGAGTGCTCACTTCTCAAAGCTGCAATCTGTGTACTGGTACATTGCAGGACATTTAAAGCCTGAAATAATGTCTTCAGTGACACATATTCTTTAAAAAAAGCCACACTTTCTAATCTTTACCAAACTGCTCAACCATTTAGGAAACAAATGTTCAAGTATGTGAACCTATGGGTTCATTCTCATTCAAAGAACTGCAATGAGTTTGAATTAATGAAACAGTGAATATATAGAATGTTTATGTAATATATTTTACAGTATTATCAGAGCAACTGTGTACATACTTTGTGGTATGTATATCAATGCAAAATAGTTTGCCAGTACAACAGCAAAAAAAATATTTTGAAGTGTAATCCCTCACCAAGCATCTGAATATCACATGTCATGATATATAAAGAAGAACCTTTAGAGGGGAGTATTTATATTCATCATCTGCTCTAAGTAGATAATGGACTCTTAGATTTAGAAGGCTTTGCTAAGTACTAAAGACTAGAGAACATATTTAAAGATTCTTTTAATTTGTCTTTTGGTATTTAGTTGTACTATGAATGCAAAGGTTGTCAGCCATATAAGAATACTGGTTTTTCAGAATTTCTATAGATATGGAAGAATTTAGAGAATGATTTTCTCTTTTCTTTTTTAATTTTTCACTTATTTTATTTGTTTTTTATTTAAATTTACATTCCAACCACAGTTTTCCCTCTGACTTATCCTCCTGCCCCCCTTGCCTACACCAGTCCACCCTATCCACTACAATATGCTCATCCTTTTAATTTTTGATATTGCTTGAATTTCAACCATTTTCTCTTCCCTGTCCTATCTCTTATCATTTCCTTATACCCCTCCCCATACTCATTCAAATTCATTACCTAATGTTTTATTAGTTGTTCATTTGTACACACACACACACATATATATATATTCATACATATATATTCCTAATTATAAATGTTAAGTTCATATAAGGTTACTTCTATGTGTGCTTTCAGGGCTGATGGTTTGGCACTTGAAAGCAAATTCATGTTCTCTTTCCGGGGTAGTGTTATGTCTTATGCTCCCACCTTTATTTGGTTGCCTGAGTACTTTGTGTAGTGACAAGACATCTGGGCTTTTCTCCTTGAAGTTCTGCATGCTTGTTAAGAGCCAGAGGATCAGGGACTTTGCTGTGAGATGGTATCTCCTTAGTAACATCTGAAGGTATACCCATAAACTTTCTTTTTCTTTTCTTTTTTTTGAAGAATGAATCTTTCTAAAATGCATAGGCTGGATTTGAAGTATTTTTTATAGACTAAGATGTTTAAGAATTTGTGATTCCTATACCTCAGCCTCCAACATCCAGATATTATTCATTTGTCATTTTGTGTATATGTATTCCTGCTCTTGTTTAAGATAATATATTTATACAGCTCCCTTAAAATGTAATATATAGTTATGAAGTACAGATTAACAGATAGTCTTCTATAATAGAGTGATGTGGCATGTCTTTCTGTATCTGTGGTTCTTTTAATGGTTGAAAAATAAACTGTTTTGTCCAATGTCTTAGCAGAGTTGCCAAGCAGAAAATCGAAAAAGAGATATGTAGAGAGAGTAAGCAAAGTCAAGGAGATAACATAGCTGCTGAAGGAGGCAAACACCGTATAACTGCCAAGGAAACAAGAGGTAACAAACCATGAGCCTCATGGTAAAATACAAAATAATAGAAATAGTTGAATTTAAAATATAGTATCTATCTAGAAAAATGCCTAAGCAATTGGCCCAGCAGTGCTGTAATTAATTTAGTTTCTGTGTGATTATTCAGGTATAGGCGGGAAGAAATGAAAGAACAGTCTCCACGTACAGCCTGCTACTTTTATATTTTTTATTAAAAATTTCCACCTCCTCCCCCCTCCCATTTCCCTCGCATCCTCCCCCACTTCCCCTCCCCCTCACTCTCCAATCCAGAGATCAATCCGGGTTCC
>LOEQ01011989.1:0-10642 GCA_001685075.1 Bramus lutescens
GAGAGAGAGAGAGAGAGAGAGAGGGAGGGAGGGAGAGAGAGAGAGAGAGAGAGGTAAAAGAAATACTGTTATTATTTTTCATACTGAAGTGGACCTAAAGGTTAAGGATGGCTCTATAGCACAGGACCAGCTAGGACAAGAATGCTCACCTATTTGTGTTTTTATTTCTGGTGTCTCACCACCGTGGACCAATAGCAAACATGTTGGGAGCTCACGTGATGTAACAACTATTTGATAGGTGCTGTTCTAACTTGCGTATCTTCTTTTTACTTTTCTTTATGCAGTTCTCAAGAGATAAATTACTTTGCTATGACTAAGTAAGCAGGTGAAAAGATCCAGAATTCCAACTCAGCTTTTGCTTCCTCCTTCCGCTGGCCCAAAGACTAAAGCTATGTGGCATGACTCTCTTTGGCAAATGCTTTCAGTCTCCATCAGAAATAATACATGCTGTGATTCTCCTTGGAAGTTGAGAACCACATGCGTACAATGTAGGTTGGCTACTGCAGTCACTAATAAATATAAGAGACTTCAGGCTGTGAGGATTGAAAGCATCGAGTCTACAGAATATACTTAAATGCAAACCCTCAGAGCCCCTGAATGTGGCC
The DNA here is from genome assembly GCA_001685075.1 of Bramus lutescens. Lineage (NCBI taxonomy): Eukaryota > Metazoa > Chordata > Mammalia > Rodentia > Cricetidae > Bramus > Bramus lutescens. The sequence continues at coordinate 606 of LOEQ01011989.1, forward strand.
TCATCTGGAAACAGGGTCTTTATAAAAGCAATCAAATTAAAATGAGGTCAGTGGAATGTGACCTAATGACTGATGTCCTTAATAAAAGAGAACTTTAACGGAGCTACAGACTTGCTATGGAAAGATCAGGTGACAACACAGCACAGGAAGAGTGCTATCTGGGTAGACCTAGTCCAAGGAGAGCCAGAGACCATGGCCAACATCTGATGCCAGAAGTGGCATGAAGGATTCTTGACTGGAGCTGTCAGGCTGAGCACAGGCTGCCAAATCCTAAATTCCCCACTTGTTTAGTGTGGGAGATTCATGTCTTTCCTACACCACCCACCTCAGGGGGCAGAGGAGTTGTTTCTAACCCCCTGGCTATCTACAAGGCTCACAAACTCCTTCCATGACTATGTCCATGTGAGTGATTAGGGGCAAGACTTATGTCACATGAAAATTCCCGTTTACTTCCTTTCTCAGTGTCAATCCTACATCAGCATTAAGGGTACCTGAATCTCTATGTGCTGTGTAACAGGTAATGAGCCTCATTGGTCTTTTCTATTCCACAGAAGTAGAGTAGGAAGAAAAGACTATCCAGCCTCCCCTATCGGTCAAGTAATATAGACCGGTAGAGGCAGGCAAACTTTGAAGAGATGCATGCTTGTCCTAGGGATGTTGGTGTCCATGCCAAGATTGCTGGGTCACAACCTAACTCCAGAAGCATCCCAACCCCTTCTATTACTTTCTCTACAGTTGACTTAACAATTGAGCAAATACTTTGCCTCCTCAATAAAAGCTAAAGCTTGAGTTTCTTCAAAGGAATGCAAAATAGCTAATGGGAGAAATTGGTTGTAGCTGGAAGTGAATTTCAGAAGTACATTTTGTTTATATTAAAACATCATTTAAGTATCAGTGCAAGGGAAAGCTGCTAACAGGCTGAGTTTAATATGACTAATAGTCGTACAACTCCAGAACATTCCATTTCTGTCAACCTGAGAGATACTATTTACAAACGTTTTCAAGTCACTAATATGGTACGATGCCCTAATACAGCACAAATTATAATAGGAAGACACGTACTTGGTACTGAGTGTTTGCTCAGGAGCTTGGTCACAAATTTGATCACTGTACTAATATGATGACAGGTTGCAAATATCTCATTCCTCTGCACCATCTCCCCATTAAGCCCCTGTTTATGCTGTTACAAATGGCACAGTTATTCACAGATTAGTTCATCTCTGAGACTCTGTGTGCTCTCAGTGCTAATATATGCACTGTTTGTGCCACCTACAAAAGGTTGGAATTCCCATTCATCTCTCTTCAGATAATCCATCATGTCAGATGCACTGCAGTCTGTGAAACATGATCTGCTCTGGGTGGTCCGATGGGGAGGATTACAGATACCCTTTGAAGCTATTCACCCAATGCCAAGACTTCCTCTCCCAGGAGTGGGAGGGGTGGTGTATAGCCAGGAAAGAGCTTGCTCTGAGAAATAATCTCTGCAGAGCTGAAGCTCTGCAAGACCGGGGAGGGATCTGTGGGCAGGAACTTATAGGTCTGTCTACAGAGATATTCCCTAAAAAATCCTCTGGAGTCTCATCACTCTGTCTAAGAAAGCAGAAGGATGCTGTTGCTTGTGCAAACACCCCCCACTCTCTCTCTCCAGCTATGCTCTCCCTCCATGCTGATTACAGCTGTCTAGGAGAAGAACAAAATCACCAAGAAATCAAAGATCAAGCCCTTTGTGAAAGTATATGACACAGTCACCCCATGAAAGCCAGGTACTGTGTGGAGAACCCCGTGGACAAAACTCTTGTTAACAAAGAAGTCTTCAGAGACCCAGATCTGAAATGCAAGGCTGGTGGGAACCTGAGATTAAGGCTGAGGAGCAATACAAGACAAGCAAGAGCAAATGTTTTCCCAGAAACTTCAGTTTTAAGTTTATTTTGTTTCCATCATTAAAATAAAAACAAAAAAATCGATGGAATATTGTCAAAATTTTAAAACAGAAAAATCCCAAATTAAAGACATTGGGAGGATCTTCATATTTTTAAATATTGGTGAGTCATTAATTATTCTTTCAAACAAGTATGCAAAAACATGCTGGCCTACAACAATACAAGTACTCCACTTGCTTTGTAGATAACGGCTCATTAAAACTGACTTCTTATATCTGAAGGCTTTGAGTATCACGGAGCAATGGACTTTCATTGATGGTGTCCAGAGAAGATGGGTTACAAGTAGGCCCAGGGTATGAGTTATCTCAGACACACATAATTCCTGCAGTCCACCCATTTCCAGCTCTGCAGTGAGACCAGTTCACAGCGTTAGGTCCCCAGAATCATGCCCTGACTGTCCCTGTGTGTTTCTGTACACTCCCATTGCTCTACCTCCAGGCTCTCCTTTTTATCCAAGTTTATTCTCTCCCTGCACCCTCCTCCCTCTCATCCCCTCACCATGCTTTTATAATAGTGAAAGCGGATAAGCAACTCTTCCAGTTCCTTCTCTCTTCCCAGTCTCACTGTGTGGCCTAGAGAAGCTCTTACAGTGTCCTCCAGGAAAAGCTCCATGGGACTCAGTCATTGATGCTCAACGCAGTGCTGCAGAACAGACTGCAAGCCCCTTCCAAAGGAGATGCGCTCTGTTGTTTTCTTCCTTGTGGCTTTAAGTTCATTTTCTTCTCTGATTTTGTTTCTGGGGTAGAGCCTTTTGTGCACCAGGCTGACCTTTAAGCCGCTATGTGGCAGAGGACGCTCTTGGTCTCCTCACCCTCCTGTTTTCACCTCCCTATGCTGGGATTTCGGTGTGCTCCACCCAACATGGTTTTTATCCAGTGCTAGGACCAAACCTAGGGCTTGGCGCATCCTAGGCCCTAAGCAGTCCTTTACAACGTTCCTAAATGGCATTTCAACGTTATATATTGCTGGTTTTGCCATATTATCTGATGGGTAGGTTGTTATTTTCATCAAATCAAGAAACCATTATATTTTATTCTTTAATTTTTTTCTGTTTCATTCCCCCTCTGCTTTTCATTTGGAGATCCAATTAATTTTTGCTGCAATGATTATGTATTATTAGGGGCAACATTTTTTAATTTGCAGAAATGTCCATTGTGTGAATGTGAGTGCTCGTTCGTCACCGTCCCTCTCAGTTTAGCTGCTCTGTTCTGTCTTCACACTTACGGATTTCTTCATTCAATATCCCACGTTCTGCTTGCCACACGTTGTAATTTCAGCCCCAGCATCTCAGTTTGGCTCCGGTTTGTAGGTTTCACTCTGTTTTCTAGGTTTCCCCTCTGTGAACTCATGTTGATCTTTCCCTTCAAGGCCTTCGATATTTGCAATAATTACTCTAAATCCCTTATGTATTTTAAGTTTTCTGTTTGAGTTGAAGTAGAGGGTTTTTTTAAAATAACATTTTCTATTCTTTTAGAGTTTCATATATTTATACAATATACGTAGTTGCTTCCACTACCACTTCCAGCCTAATTTCCCACAAAACCTCCCTCCCAGCTTCATGTGCTCTTTTTAAAAGTGTTATTAATAAACCATGAGCATAATAAATAATGCCCATAATCACAGGAATATGTGGTCACACACTGAGGAATGAGCAACTATGTCCTCAAAGGAAAGTGACTCTCACTCCCTTCTTAGCCATCAACTGCCAATAATAGCTCCTCTGTCAAGGGTGGGCACTGGGGGCTCCTCCTCCACCTACGCTGGACTTTTGACTGGCTTGACTTTATGTAGGTCTTGTGCAGATTTAACAGCTGCTGAGCCAATGCCTGCCTTGGTTGTCCATGCCTAATCCTCACATACCTTAATTCTAACAGGTGAGTTATCCCATAATTCTCTTTTCCTAATAAGTAATCAAAAATAACTCCTTAAACAGGGAAGGACTAATTTTTTTGGCATTTCCAGTTATATGGTGTCTACTGAAATAAACTGTCTTTTCTTGCAATACAAAACTAGATGCTCCCAATGAGAAGACAAATGACCATACTTTCCTTACAATGAAACTGGCTGGACTTGTTCAAGCCCTGAATTGGGTGTCTCAAGACTCTAGTTGACCAATTTCTTGTACTCAAATCTTTCTGTTCTATTCTGCTTGGTGCCTGATACTTGCTGTCAAGATGGGGCAGGTGCATGAAATCCACAAGTGTGATGGTGGGCATTGCATCTATGGCATGTTTGGTAGACTGTGCCGGTTGTAAAGGGCTCGAATTGTGTTGTCTTCCACCAAATGGTGGCTGAGTTGTACTCTGCAAGGACTTAAAGCACCTATGCACTGCTTTAATTCTGTATGCCATAACCTTCCCTCCTGTTCTCTCGGAGATGGTCAAGTCGGGATGAGACAAAAGTGCTGCAGTCCTACTGTATGACCTTCATGGAGGGCAGGGATTCACCATAGTTCCTGAAGGGTCGGGCAGTTATACCATTGGGTTATATCGGACATGAGGACTCAGGTGCTTATTCCAACTTTGCTACCCTGTAAACACAAATTGAAAGTTCCTGTTCACAAAATTGTACAACTGAGGAAACAGGACATATGTGTTTACTGAGTCGCCTGTATTTTTTATATCAGGGAATAGGATGTGGTAGTTTTGAAAAAGAAGCATCTACATATGCTCTGGCATTTGGAGACCTGGTCCCCAGTGGTGACATTATTGGGAGAGGTTATGGGGAAGGTGCAATCTTACTGGTGGATGTAAACAGAGTCTGCACTTGGTTTCCAGGCAACCCAGACCCAAATAATCACACAGAAATATTAATTACAACACTGTTTGGCCTGTTAGCTCAGGTTTCTTATTAACTAACTCTTACATCTTAAATTAACCCATTTCTATTATTTTATATTTTACCTCTGGATTGTGGTTTGCTACCTCTTGCTTCTTGGGTAGCTACATGGCAACTGCCTGACTCTACCTTCTTTTGCCCTGTATTCAGTTTTTCCACCTACCTATGTTCTGCCATGCCCTAGGCCAAAGATGCTTCTTTATTAACCAATGATAATAAAACGTATTCATAGCATATAGAGGAGAATTCTGTATCAGGAGGAAGTGCATCACTAGGGGTGAGCTCTGAGAGTGGTTTTAGCCTTTGTTTTATATGTGCTTTCTGTTTTGCTTGTATTGTATGTGCATGCACTGCATGGGTACAGCGCCTTCAGAGACAAGAAGAGGGTGTCTTATTTCCCCAGACTGAAGTTTGGGTAGTGCTAGAAGTAGAACCTGGGCTCTCTGAAAAAGCACCTCTTAAATTTTGAGCCATCTCTCCAGCCAGGAGTGGTGAGAGTTTAAAACATTCCCCCAGTTCCAGTTCATCATCTGCTTCCTGTTTGGAGTTAAGGATGTGATCTCTCCAGGTGATGGTGGCACACTCTGTAATCCCAGCACTTGAGAGGCAAAGGCAGGGGATCTCTGAGCTCAAGGTCAGCCTGGTCTATGGAGTAAGTTCCAGGATAGCCAGGACTACAAAGACAAATTCTATCTTTAAAACAAAAAAAAAAGTCATCTCTCATCCGTTGCTGTTATCCTGTGCCCTACAATGATGTGTTCGCATCCCTCTGGAATCTTAAGACAAAATAATCTCTCTTCCCTAAACTGCTTTTGGACATGACATTTTATCACAGCAGCAGAAAAGTGACTAATACACCGTGCTAAATATTAAAAGTCATAGTCACCAATATTCATTCCATTCCTAGTAAGGCACGGACACTGGGGAACCAAACAATGAATAACACAAACACACCCCAGCCCTGATGAAATGAAATCGAACAGGAGTGGGAATACAGGAGGTAGAGACCGTGAGCAAGCAAGCAAGTAGATAAACTGGATAATCACAGAGTATGGGTAAGTGTGGCAAAGTTGATAAGCATGCTGATATGTGAACACCGAGAGTAGCACTAATTAAGTTCTGGAAAGGTCGTTCTGGTGCAAAGGAGAGAACAGAAGTCAGATAATCATGATATACTCTCCAAAGCAAGATGACTCGGCTAGGAGGGATAGAAGTGCTCTTACTAACAATTATACCAGCGGTAACAGGAGCATTCTCTGGCAACGTCAGATACATGTTTTTACTAATTAGACTTTAAAAGGGATAGCATGGTCCTGAGGCTGCCGGAGTAAAGCTGAGCCATCATGTTGATCCCACTGCATGCCTGAGGGTAAACATGGGAAGGAATCTGTAGACGTGATGGAAGCCAGAAGGTTGACTCTACAGGAGTGGGAGAGATGATACGGAGGTGGAGAAGTCGAGAATGCCTTCCTGTCCAGTTCCATCACCTTATTTAGATTCTATTACAGAGAAAGATGACAAAGGAGGAAGGCCAGAGTAATGTTTCTGTGTGCAAGGGAGAACAGAGTAAGGACCTGATAGAGTGTAACTAAGATTTCTCAGTTATATATACATAACTACAGCCTTTCAGACATTAGGACTGGAAGCTTTAACACATTAAAGCGAGGGAACATTAAGCAGACCTAGTCACTGTTGCTGGGAAGAATAACTATATCTTCTTTTAAGATCTCATAAGAGCTCATTTTACATCTAACAAATGTACTCATTGGGTCCTGTATGATTATTACAATATTTGACACTGTCTTTCAGACTGCAAAATTCTTGGAAGCAAGATACAGTCCATCTTCTCACCCATACTATGATGGTTAGTTTTAATTGCCAGGTTGGCACAAAAAAAGAACCACCTGAGAATAGAACCTCAGTTGTCTGGATCAAATTGGCTTGTGGACATATATATGGGGTATTGTCTTGGCTATTAATTGATCCATTCAGTTGTGGGCAGCACCATCCCTCAGGCTAATCCTTGAACCATATAAAAGCAAAGAAATTTTACTGAATAGTAAACAAGCTACCAAACATGGATCTATTTGTTTCTCTATGCTTTTGTCTGTGGATATGATATGACTATGGATTTGAGTTCTTGCCTTGACTTACCCTCAGTGATGGACTGCAATGTGGAACTGTAAACCAAGTAAACCCTTTCTTCCCTAAACTATTTTCTGCAAGATTATATACAGCAACAGAAATGAAACTAGGATGCATGCTTATATTAGATATTCATCAAAATCTTTCAGAGTAACCCAATGACTGTACAATTTCAAAATTTCAATGTTTCACAGTACAGTACAGCAGTGTAGACGGCCAGCGTGTGATGTGATGTCCATCTTCAACAGAGGGGACCCTTGTTCCTCAGCTTTCAGGAAGATGCGCTCACACAGACTTCATTTCTCTTATTGCTAGATGGAGCCAGAGGGCAGACATGCTGCTGTGGAGAAAACGGTCTGTACGCAAAGCTTTCCAGACTCTAAACTGAGCCCAGCACATTTCTGCACAGCCTCCTCCCCCAACCCCCACGGTCCTTGCTTCGTCAGCTCTGCTTTTGCCCATCAGTGCGGAGTGCGGTAGTCTGGTTTCAATTGCCACTCTGCACCACCTGAGAGCTGAGCAAGGCAGGGAAGCTGAATCTTACACATTTGGTTTCAAGGGAGCACACCGGGCACGGTGCTCTCAGCTATTTAGAAAATTATAGTTCCTAGGGCTACACTCCCAAATCAGTTTGTGCAAAGGGAGATGGCTCAGCAATAGAATATTTAGGAGCAAATGAACACAGCCAGGTTAATCAGAACCACTGAAATGTTAACTCAGCTAACTTGAAAAGAGCTAGATATTTAATTCAGACGTGTATGAAAAAAAATGCCTTTAATGTAAAGTTGTCAAAACATACATGCAATCATGATTAAGGCTGCAAAGCCGCTGCAAACAACAGCATAAGGATTGCCAGAAAATTTAAATCTCTATGTTGTTATCGGCAGAGAACTCTTGAGTGTGCATTTATCTATGCTTGCATGGGTTGTATTCGAGGCAGACAGGGTTTTAGAAATCATGTCCTCAGGTTTTCTATCCAAGAGAGCTTCCATACTCTTAAAAGAAGCCTGCAAATGAGAAATGATGCTAGGGCAAATATAAATTTATACAATATAGCTGTTTTCCTTGAATATGAGTGGAATACCATCCCATCGAAAGCTGTGTTGTTATTACAGAACCCTGTTATTATAGTAAAGTCTCCTGATCACATTCTTGGTATAGTTTACTTTTTTTCAAGACATAGTTTTGCTAAGTTTTCCAGGCTGTCTTTGAACTTATGATCCCCCTGCCTCAGTCAGTTCAATAGCTTGGAATATAGTTGCATGCAAACAGGTCGAGCATCATTTTACATTTTCAAGACGACCTTCTGCTTTGATGATGGGCCCTTGACATCTAGCCGGGCCTGTTACAGTCAGGGAAAGTGAAGGAATAACCAAGGAGGCTTCCATATCTGGCCAAGCCTGGAATAGCTGCCCCCTCTGATGCCTCAGCTTCTTTTGCCAACTCATAACAGACTTTCCCTGTGAGCATGGTCTCTCATTACTTACTGGAGGCAGGAAGGGGCTTTACCATATCTCTTTGCAGTGGTGAACTGTCCGCTTTCTAGATACAATTCGCTCTGTGGTTCTGATAGATATCTAGACAGACAGGCAGATAGATGATCTGGATTCAAAATCAGTAACTGGCTGGAAGTGCAAAGCTCCTATAACTTGCTAGCTCAGAAGTTAGATTTCACTCAGTCTTTCCCCAGTCTTTGTACCAAATTGTTACTTTGTAATTACTTTTCTATATAAATATCTGGTATACAATGAAAAAGTATTTCAACTACTTGCCCTCTCAATGGAGTGGTCTTGATGCAGCTAGATCCTAAAGTAGAACCTATAGACAGACCTGTAAGACCTCAGCTAACATTCTAGAAAAATCTCTGCATTTTAAATAAACAAAAAACTCTCCTCTTCGTAAGACAGGATTCAGGAGGTGACTGTCAAAGAAATTAACCCGAGCACCCCAAACTGCAGACACTCATCAGCACACTTCCACAGCTCCTTAACTAGCTAATTAAACAGGCCAGACATTGCCAGCTGTCAGAGCTTGAAGCTAGCTGGGATCTGAGAAGACCTGACCTCAGTTCTAAGAATTACCATGGATGCAAAGTGTAAACACCTGACCTCTTTCCCGTCTCCACTCCACAGAAACTCTTAGTAGCTTCGATCCTTTCTCCCACGAGGGTCCATACTGGCCTCCCTGCTGCCCAGGGATCTCAGGGTATGCAGAGCCATGTGTCATAAATGAAAACAAATTCTCAAATGAACAAACAGACATGGCTTCAAACCCAAACTCTACAACTAAGCGGGATTCTTGCAACTAATACATCACTCCCTTTACTCCTCTATAAGGTCAGAATAAAGAAAATCACCTTATTAATGTGCAAAATGTTTAGTCTTGTGCTTGTATTCAATGACTACAGGCCAAGTGTTTCAAAAGCTCAGGGATATTTTAGGAATGCCCTTGCCTCCCACGAGTGAACTGAGCTACTTTAATTGTGTAAGAGTATTTGTTTATTGTTCCCCCAGCATAGAACATCACTCATGTGACTGTGGGAGGAAACATGAAGGGCAGGGCCATGCACAGAAAGACAACCATGGCATCATCTCTATGCACCTGTCTTCTTCCCTTCCTCACACTTCGGAGAACCTGCCTGCCCTGTGCCCACTTCTGGGCGGGATCTGAAGGAGTCAAATTCAGAGAAGCAGAGAAAAGGATGGAGGTTGCAGGACAACTGGGGGAGATGCTGCAAGGTGGGACAATACTCCAGTTACACAGAGTGCTGACTAGTGCTGAAAACCAGGCTTTGCTGGCCTACAAGAGAGGAGATTTTTAATGTTATTAGCAAGAAGGATAGCAATCAAATAAGCTAATATGTATGCCAAATAGCTTAATTAAATACTTCATGATGCACACATATGTCAAGACACTAACACCTACATGTGAATGTGTAAAATTTTATTTACTAATTTGTGTGAAGGTGTGTTTTTGTAGGTATATGTGTGTATGTGTGTGTTGGTGTGTGTACATGTGATAGTACATGCCTGTAGGGGCCAGATGCCAACTGTGGCTCTCATCTCTTTGTTGGTATCAGCATTGTGTGTGTGCGTGTGTGTGTGTGTGTGTGTG
>LOEQ01011989.1:15537-27702 GCA_001685075.1 Bramus lutescens
CAGAGACTATGAACACAGGTCAGTCACAGGACTGGCCAGCAAGGATGAAGGAAAGTGCTGCCAGTGCATTTGCTTATCCGTGAAGATGGGGACATTAAAATCTGTCACTAATTCCCGGATTTCTTCATCCATGCTTTTGTGCTACTCAGTTAAGGTTCTAGCCAAAGTCACAAAGCACATGAGGAGTGAAGGAGAGGTGCAGAGGGCAAGGTTTTGGGAGGAAGGCATTGTTTGGACATTTTCACATATTTATGGATACCTAGTCTCAGTCGGGAAGCTGCTTTTGGAGACAACCTGCTGCAGCTGCATGGAATGCATGCAGTTTCTGGAAGGAAAGAGAGCATTACATAGGTACAAACCCGCTCTGCTTGAAGAAAACCGCCCAGATGGGACTGTTAGTTAGATACTACTGAAGCAAGAGTATCTTGGTGTGTGAGTGTGTCCTGTAGGACACACTCAGCAAGGTACACGTGATGTCTGCATAGAGTTAGCAGGTGCTGACAACACACATTTACAGATTTCAGGTCTACGCCCTCAATGTCCTTGCTGCAATTTTACTACTGTCCCCAATTTCTGCTCCTGTCCCAGCCAGTCACTGAAGTTTGGCTTCTGCTAATCCTTTGGAAGTTAATGTGAAGAATAGGGGTCAGAAGAAGTAAGCAATTAAACCTGTCCAAAACACATTTGGATAGGCAAAATGTCTCAGGCCATTAAAACTCACGCTGCTCAACCTGATGCCCAAGACTGAGCCCTAGTACCCATGGTGGAAGCAGAGAACTGAATCCCCAAAGATGCCCTCTAAACTCTACACACATGCCTTGGTACGTGTGCGCCCATGCTCATATACACACATTATACAAAGACAGAATAACAAATGAATTAAATGTAAGCATATATGATGAATACAATTGGTGTCAATGAATACTTTGATGATTTTAGGCAAAGGCACACATATGTGGCAAACATCACATTCCTTGTGGAGCCTCACAAACTGCTGATCCAAAGTCAGCTGGGATCAATCTGCCCTTCTCTTGAAGACTGATGACAGATTGAGTTATTGGGGCTACAACACAGAAGCAAGCACGGTTTCGTGTTTCAAGTCATTGTCTCAGTTTTCTGTATGGGAATGGGAGAAGATAGCTCCCTAAAAGTTTTTGTTTTGAAAGGAACTGCTTTATAAAGCAACTTTTATGAACATTTTTAAAATAGTATAAACAGTAATGTACATTCAATTTGTAGATTTCCATATAAACCTAAGGGCTTTTCTTTGCAGGATTTCTCTGTAGATGGAAAATTTTCAGCAGCCTTCATCTATCAAACTCTCCACAGGAGGTTAGCCAACTATGGCTCATGGTTGGTTCTTATAAATAGAGTTTATTGAAACACAGCCTCAGACATTCTCTTTGTTTATGGCTCTTATCCTATACAACAGTACTGCTGTATAGTAGCCATAGTGACCCTGTGGCCTGCAATAGGCTACTACTATAGCCACACTCTGGCCTTTCAAATATCTCCCACCCCAATCTGTGTGACCCCAAAACTTTGCATCACTTCTTCTTCATATATGTGTGTATGTGAGTGTTTGCCTGTGAACAGAAGCACATGTGTGCATATGTGCACATACAGATGTGTATACACATAAATGTATGCACAAATATATCCATGCGAAGACCTAAAGACTATTTTGGGAGTCATCCTCAGTAATGTCATCTATTTCCTTTGAGACAGGCTGTCTCATGAGCTTGGAGTTGAGCAATTGGGCTACACTGGTCACTAATCTCCTAGGCTCCTCTTCTAGCACCAGAATTCCAAGTGTCCAATCCTTACTCCTCTCTGTCTCTCCCAGTGAGATTCAGCTCAGAGCTTCACACTTGCAAGTTCTTGCTTTACTGTGGAGTTATTTCCTCAGGTCAAGGCATCACTTCTGAATTTGCTTAAGGTAGAATCAGAACAGGAAGATACATCTCAGCCATATTCTGGCTGCAGACAATCTCCGGACTTCTGCCTCCCACCCCACTCCGGCACTGATACTCTCCCGTCCTCTGGCCCATAGCTAATTGAACTAATTTTTGAGGCTTGCTTTCATAGAGTGTTTCCAAAGCATTTAACTTCGTTTTCATAGAAACAGCTTTTTTTCTTACCACACTCATTTTTCATCAGTTTACATAATATTGCACTAAATAATGTAATTACAATAACAAGCGCAGCTGGCAGAGGCAGCTCTGGGAACACATACAACTGACTGTTGGCAAGCAGACACCACATCGGGTGAAAAGAAAGGTAACCTCATGCTCGGCAGTCACAGCCTGGGTTGTTGCAGCCCCACCAACGTGATTTCTAAAGATGCTGGGCAGTAGATGACCACCCATTCATCTACTAAGTTTCATAAATGGAGGTCAGGAAGATAGGAGTCTTCCATCTGAGCCTCTCTGTGTAGCATGGACTTATATGATATCTGCCACTTTCCCGGGGACTTTGGAGGGAGTTATTTGACAAATGCGTGTCTTTTCTTGCTAGCCTGCAAGGTATCAGAGTATGAGAAATGTATTAGCTTTATTACAGTATCACATCTCCACTATGCAGATGGTGACTGGCATCTGGTTCACACTCAAAAATGTTTCCTGAATAAATAACTGGGTGGAGGCAGGCTTTCCCACAATGAGCTACTCAGAAACTACAGTCAAGAAAATAGAAATCCAGGAGTCATGGGGATTTATAGCTCCTTCTCTGCTCCCCTAAGAATAACTGAGGAATGCATGCGTGTTGAAGGAGGGAGGGTGAGGTGAGAGACTCAATCTGATAGCTCAGTTCCAGGCAGTCTAGAAGATTCATTCTCTGATGCCTGGATGAAGGCAATGGGTTTAAGCCAAGAAGATCATTAGCAATTTGCATTTCTGCAAGCCACATCACTCCTGGATCTTGCAGAACTGAGAAACTTGCTTCTAACTGGCAAATTAAATATTGATAATGTAGATAGGCTGTACGACATCTTTCAAAAGGCTGGCACCCTGATCTCCGAGTTTTTAAAACTTCAGCCATTTGCATCTGACTACCACCAGTTTTGTCATGACTCTGGGCAATCAGTAACATTGTGCTCATATTTACCTTGAAAGCTACTCATTTTTTAACGTAAATGGATATATTTGCCGAGGAAATCTGACATTGCCACTGCAAACAGAATACCATTGTCAGTAACTTCAAATAACGTTTATGGGGGAAAAAACCAAAACTACTGAAATTTCATGATTAAAAATGTTTCCTTTGCAAATATCTGTGCTAAACACACCCATTGCATCCATTGCTTAACCTTTGTGCATACACAGGCTCGGCGGTTTGTATACTTGGTCCCCAGCTGCTGATGCAGCTCTCAGAGGAAGGGAAACCTTTCATCAATTGAGACTGGTTCCAGAATTGTGGATTGCTGGGTGGCAGGGCTTGAGAGCTACAGTCTAGCTCCACTCCCTGCTGGAGAGTTGTCTGCTTTTTGACACACCTAAGTGTAACAACGGGGCACACAACACACTCCATTCCTATGCTTTGCCCACCACAATGGACTGTATACATCTCTCCAACCATCGGACAAAAGAAATTCTCTCTTACATTGATTTCTGCCAAGTACTCTGTCATGTAGAAAAATAACTAACACACACATAACCTGTGTGTGTACGCATATTACACACATGCCCGGAAAACCTCATAGAACAGGCACAATTATTGTCTCCAATGAAACACACAAGAAACTGAAAGTCCAGAGGATTTACAAACTATGCACAAATGCACAAGTGCACAAACCGTGCAAAGTTTAGACGTCATTGCACTGGGCCTAGCTCTAGGCCCTAATTCTTGACTGCTATATTTTGCAAACAATGCTTTTGAAGTTGGCATAGATGCTCAGGCTGCTGCAGGCTTAAAGCCTGAGGCACACTCCCTCTCTGTTATAAAAAAGCTTAGAAAGTGTTACAGCCTTGTTGAATCTCTTTTAGTTTAAACTAAGACTTCCTCATTGACATAAAAAAGGATTGAGAGAGAATTGAAAAAGGAATAACTTTTTCTCTAAATGTTTCACTCTTTCTGAAAGACTTGGTGTTTGGTGCTCTGAAAATGTTATTCAACAGGGTGAGTGTTCCACAGGCTGAGAAACGCAATGCTCCAAGTTCAGTGTGGCACATACTTACCAGGATCCTTTGTTCAGCTCTCGTTTCCACGTTGAGAAGGTTTCACTGTACCCCATAGTCAGTGCCTCCCTTTCCCTATAATATCCAACCCTTTAACACAAGGTTAGAGGCTGATAGGTTTTCTTATATTATCTGAGAGGGTCAGGGTGAAACTGATTCAGAGGCCTAGATGGTGCAATGTTTATTTTTTTTAAAGTAGAGTGTTTTTATTGTCATGACTCCTAAAATTAAAGAACTTGGGGGAGGGTGAAGATGAGGAGGATGGAGAAGAGGAAGAAGGAGGAAGAGAGAAAAGTAGGGAGAATAGGAGGAAGAAGAGAAGAAGGAGGAAAAGGGAGAAGAGGAGCAGGAAAAAAGAGGAGGAGGAAGCAGAAGGAGAAGAAGAGGAATGAAGAGGAAGAAGGAGAAGAGAAGATGGAAAGGAAGAGATGGGGCACTGCAGATCTATGTTGAATTTCATCAACCAGAACAGAGAGAGTTAGAAGGGCAGAGAGTGTAAATGGACAAGACAGAAGAAAATGACCACACATAAGACTGAGCTGTCAAAATTGAGAGCAGGGTGTGGTGACCCAGGCCTGTAAGGTCCAGTACCTCTGGTGCAGAGGCAGTAGGCCTGCCAAATGTTCAGCGCTTACCTGGGTGCATAGGGAGTTTGGGGCCAACCTGAGTCACCAACTGAGATGCTAACTTAAAACAAATACAAAGGCTAAGAAGATAGCCTAATAATAGACTTGCAGGAACGAGGTCCTGAGTTTAATCTCCAGAATCCAAATTCAAAAATCAGGTTGTAGTGACTGATTTGTAGTCGTAGTGCTTGGGAGGCAGAGGCAGGAACATGCCTGGAACTTGCTGGCCTACCAGCCTAGACTACTTAAACATCAAGCTAGTGATTAAAAGGAAAAAATAAAGCAAGGTATGTGATACCTGAGAAATGAAGTCAAGGTTGTCTCCTGACTTTCACATGCATGCATCCTCACAGTCAGACCCACCACACTCCTAGGAGAGACAATGAGGTATCTAACAGTGTGTTCTAACATGGAGGATGTTCCCTGTGGGAAATGGATACCTGAGTCAAAAGGAAAGAGAAAACATCTATGCATTCTCTTTGGTGACAATACTGAGCTGTATAAATGTTCATTTTATTAGTTGCAAAGTTGTATTATTGATATGAAACATGAATTAGCTTAAAATTCTGAAATCAGGGTGCAAACAATAACCTCAAATAAAGCATCCATTTGTGATTGTAGAGATGGGCTGGACGCTTTGGGGAGGGTGGTTCCCGGGGCTACAGATGGCTCTCAACTAAATAATCCATCATATGGAGTACATAGCTTTACCATCTGACAAAGAACACCCTCCTCACTTCTATATTGCACCCTATGGACATAGCCCTCATCAAACCATCAAGCCCTCAAAGAGCAGACAAGATCTTCTTTGTCCTCTGTATCCTTAATTTCCCAAGGCAGCATCATTTACAATAGAGAGCTCAGTGCTGTCTGAATTCTGGGGACTGTGTCAGAACCTCATAAGGACATACGCATCCATTGCTCTTTATCTAGCCCTGACCTACTTCTGGCCATCCTCCACATCCAAACAGGAGAGGAAAAGCTGAAATCACAATACATTATTTACTAGGATAAAGCACTCACTCAGGTTGCAGAGAGAAAGCAGTAGGAGAGTTCAGTAAAGCTTAAAACAAAAATCATTTAAATAGTGGAGACAGTGTCTCAGGAGGCCCACAGTAGCCTTAAGATTTCCTTGCATCCCTTTATAGCCAAGGATTACCTTGAATTTCTGATCTTCCCACCACTATCTCTTGGGTGCTAGAACCATAGCTTTGTGCTACCACACCTAGTGTATGTCAAGCAAGGCTTCACACACGCCAGTCTAGTGATCTACCAGTGAACTACATCCACAGTCAACAAATGTCCCAGTGTCTGTCTCATGCAGGAATCGCACTAATGTTAGAAGAAATGTGGACTAAGATGAGACATTTATAGAAGCCTGGGTGGGACATTCTACAAAACATAAAAGCATAACAAGAAACGAAAGCTCTGGCCACCATCTCAGTTTCATACAGGTGAACTCATTGTTTGCTTGATATAGGATTTAACACCAGATGATCTATGCAATTGGAAAACAGAAAGAATGTTAGGATTCCTGGTCACCTGGAGATGGCAACTCAGCAAATGCCCTTAGATATAACTAAGGCATTAAATTTACAAAGGCATTAAATTCATTTACTGCATTATTTATTCAAGCACTTTGGAGTACCATGGTCCCCAGGCCTCCAGCTCAAACACTGCTATGCTATGTTTTGAAAAGCCACAGATTCCATCAGTTTTCATAGCAATCTGAAAATACAGCTAAGTCACACGGTCCAGTGAGAATGACAGGTCCCTAGCAGTGACATCAAAGAGTGTTCAGTTATAACCTTAAACTGTGTTCCCAAATATGAGCATGCTTCAAAAACAAATGGAACACAGAGGCAAGGAATCCAGGTATTTCATAAAATTCCACAAAAGCTCATGCACGTAAGGACATCCAACCAAGATACAATGAAAGCAGAACGGTATCACTGAGGAAAAAAAAAAGATTTTCTAAGGAAAACATTCATGCAACTGATACACTGGAGTCTGCAGACTCACTTTTAAGTAACAGAACAAGCTACAAAGTTTAACATTCTGGCTTCATCTCCCTTGTATACAAATGACACCAAAATCCAAAATTTATGGATAATTCAAATTCTCCTTGAAAAAGAAAAAGCCTTGATAGAGGTGCTTCTCACTGACCCCAGTCCATCACAACAGTGTGTTTAGTTGCTCAGCAAACAGCTGGGAACTCACATTAGGAAGGCAGCAGAGTCCCTGTGAACTTTGTGATCACTTAGATCTCATGTTGTACATAGAGTACAATGATGTCAAACAAATTCTGCAAGAGAAGTATTTATTGCCGAATCTAAATCAAAAAATCCATATATACTATAATGGCACTTCAAAAGAAGATCTACTGTATTTACCAGCTCAATCAATACGAAATTAGCTGGGATAAATATTGCCAGCTCTACCCGTCTTGAGATGAAGCCTGTTATTTAGACTCTGGGTCTCGAAAGAGACAAGGGCATTTTGGCTTAACCCACAGAAATAGGAAGCAGGACCTGTTACAAGAAGATTGCACCTACCCTCAGCTGCTCTCTTTCACAATTCATCTGTTGACTCAAAACCTGCAGAAAAGAGAAAAAGGGGAGAGTGTCAGAAGGCTCTATGGAAACAGCAGCATAAAAGCAAGGGACTGGGGAGTGGCTCAACATGATTCCTGCAACCCACATAAATGCTGGTTGTGTGCTTGGAGATGAGGTGGCTCAGCGGATAAAGTCACTTGCCTTCAAGCCTCCGGACCTGAACTCAATCCCCACCAGAGCAACTCTGACACGTTATTTACAGGTGTGTCATAGTATACCAACATATACATAGGTGTATGCCCACACACAATAAATTATACACTATGATAAATTTTTTAAAAAGAAGTAAGGTAAAAGACTGACGGAGATTCTGGAAATCAAACTAGGGCCTCCACAGACACGTACACATGCGTCTCCCCACAAGTTATGTCACACACATGAATACGTAAGTACACATGTGCATTGACATACACAAGTACTCTCACTCAAGCACATATAAACATATCACATATACATATGCATATGAAAAGAAGAAGGGAAAGCAAAAATAGCTACTTTTGACGGCTGGGCTCAACAAAGACCTAGAATTAACAGTAATAATTATCTTTTCTCTAGGTTCAGACAGTGGACCGTTTACTATCATTCTATGTTGTACAATCCAGAAATAGGCACCAAGGGTGTGAAACATCTTTAAGGGGTTGGTGCAGAGATTCAGGAGAGGATGGGGCAGTCTAAAATGCATGGAGTTTCTTCTTTGTCCACATACCCCTCTAGTCCTGTTCAAGAGGCGCACATGATTCTTCCTTAAAGCTGTGTTATGATGGGTGTGACAAGAAAACCAACATAGTGTCTTCCCCAAGGTCAAGTGCTGGCAATGTTATCTGCATGCTCTGGAAAGCAGATTTCATTTAATTGTCTAGTTCTCTCTTTTATTTCAGTTTGTGTGTGGTTCTGAAGTTTGAAGTAGGTATTTCATGAATGCTAAGCAAGGGCTTCCCCTCTAAATTATACCTAGATTTCTCCTCACTCGTTATTTTGAGACTGATGTTAAGTCGTGATCTAGTCTAACCCTGAACACATTACATCATCCAACCAGGCCTTCAACTATCCTTCTACTTCAGTCTTCAGAGATACTGGGATATCAGGCAGGGCTTAATGATTCTGCCTAATCAGAGGTAGTAAGACGGAATGTATGGGGATGGTAGTTGGGCAGACCATACAAAGATGACAGTAAAAAGGACTGCATGGCCATGCAGTAAGAAGGACTGTATGTGGATGGTAGTTAGATAGATTGCATAGGGGAGGACCCTGGGATCACCAGGACTTAAAGCTGAGAAAGAAAGACTACTCAAAATTTGATATCTACCACCACTCCAAAGACGAAGTATTAGTAGTTCCCCTGCCAAACATTGACGGGTGATGTGCGCCTAACCACTGTGCTTTGCTTACCATCCAAGCAGGCTTTATTAGAGTGACTATATAATTTCTTTTCCAAACAGACAAAACAAACTGCATTGGCAAAGGATGGCCAGAGAGTTATTTGGATTTAGCTGATTACACAGAAGCCAGAGACAGAAAGGGATACATCCAGTGAAAACTGGTTTAAGTGGTCCTTCAACAGAGATGAGGCTTGATGGATGAACTTTCAATGCAAATGGCCAAAATTAAACTATGTCCTGCATTATTGACCGGTTATGTCGCCTCTTTCTATTTTTACTTTTAAACTTTTAAAATCTCTTAACTTCTAGCCTTGACAGGGTACTGGGAGTTCCTTGAAACTTTACTGAAGGATAAGACTACAGCAACCAACTCTTGATGTATATTTTATGTGTTTTGTAGTGAAAGTTTCTTTTTACTTTCCCTAAAATAAAAACAAAAATAAGGATGTTTGCTTAGGATACACCGGAGCCTGAAGTCTCTAGATAGGGTGCTATCGTGGGACCTTTCGCCTGGAAAATTACCGCTGGGAAGAACTCTTTCAGTTGGGTTTGCTTTCTTGATATTTTTGTGATTTTGAGACAGTGTCACATATCCCAGACTAGCCTGCCTTGAACTAGCCGTGTGGACGATGATGATTCTGAACCCTTGATCTTCCTGCAACCACCTCATGAGGGCCAAGAGCACAGCTGTGCTCCACCATCTCAGGATCGGTGGTGCTGGGGACCAGATCTGGGTTTTGTGCATTGGTGTTAGGCAAGCACTAATTTATATGTAGGTATTAATCAACCATATATTATTTATTAGAGATAAATATATAAATCCTATAGCATATGGCAATAAAAAATTAAACATAAATCACTGATTCTGAGCAAAAACATAACACACAGGACTTAGAATTACAGTTCTGAAAAAGAGGTTTGGGAAATAAATCAAAAACCCACTTTGGTTTATAAGAAACAAAGCTACAAAAATTCACAAATATTATGGTTTCTATTTTCTGTCAAAAATATAGTTTAATTGATCATTAAAGAGAAAAAATAAAAATGGTTGTCCTCATTTTTAAAACAAAAATTTCCTTATTTAGAAAACAAGGATACTGAAGAGATGTTTTTCAAATTATTAAAAAATAAAGGAGTGTGGCAAGATAAATATCATTTATCACATTGAATTAAACTTAAAATGGTCTCTTTAGATTAGATATGTCTGTAAACATTTAAGAAGGAAGAAGGGAAAGTTCACAGACAGAAGAGCTGGTCAAGGGGAGGGGAAGTGAAATTGGACGACTGCTTCTAGGGTATGGGCTGCCCGTTTAATAGCAGACAGGGGATAGGAAAGAACCCAGTGAGGAAGGGCCTGAGCTCTCTGAGAAGATGAAGTCGAATGTGAACCAAAGCCTGACATCCTCTCCATCCTCACTCTTTCTTGGCAGCTGATCCAAGACAGCCCAGCATTCAGCAGTGAATGAGCACGACACGCCCCAGGAGACCTCAGCAATGAGTGCAGATGGACAGAGAGCTGAGTCCTAAGGGAAGCTCTCTTGGTTTATCCTCAGTAAGTGGGGGTTCTCCCTTCTTATTTCCCCCTCCCTCCCCATCATCCCCTCACACTAGTCTCCTTCTGGATAATCCCAGGCTGTGTTTGGGTATGAGACATGGGGACGATGGGAGGTGCCTAATATGAAGCAGAAGGAGCCCACCTTCATGGCATGGTAGGCTGTGATCCTAAGAGTTAGCCCGCACTCGCTCCTTGCTTCCCTTATCCTTCCTTGTAGTTTTAATATGGAATGACCTCAATAGGCTCATGTTTGAACACTTGGTCCCCAGTAGGTGGCACTGTTTGAGACGGTCATGGAGCCTTTGAGAGGTGGGGTATTGCTGAAGGAAGCACGTAAATGGGGGAGGATGTGGGGATTCTATAGTCTAGCCCCATTTCCCATTCTTTCGTTCTCTTTTCCCAGTGTAGGGATGCCATAGGGCTAGCTAAGTAATGCTACTCTTCCTTGCCTTCGCTGCCACGAGGGACTCTGTTCCTTGTGCAACAGTAAGCCCAAAGCGATCCTTCCTTTTTCAGTTGCTTTCATTAGGACTTTTCATCATAGCTACATAAAAGTAACAAATATACTGTGTCCACTTAGAGGGGAAAAATGAATGACACCACAGTGGAATGTCCTCGTAGGTGAGGGAAGATAGAAGCCCACAAGATCAAAACAATTGTCCGTCCAGTTCCAAGAAAGGAACTCAAAGAAATCCACACTGAAATGATGATGATGATGATAACAAGGACAATGATAAGGATGATGATGGTGACGACGAGGACGACGATGATGATGATGGTGATGACGATGATGACCACAAGGACGATGATAAGGATGACGGTGATGATGGTGACGATGATGACGAGGATAACAAGGATGGTGATGACCATGATGAGGACAAGGACGATGATAAGGATGACAATGATGATGGTGACGACGATGATGATGGTGGTGACGACGATGACGATGATGACGATGATGATGGTGACGGTGATGACGACATTGACTAGGATGACGAGGATAACAAGGATGGTGATGATGATGATGATGACAAGGACGATGATAAGGATGACGATGATGATGGTGATGACGATGACGACGATGATGAGGATAACAAGGATGGTGATGATGACGACCAAATTACTGTGAGAATCTACCCACAAAACACATAGAGACTGTGGCAGCATGCTCACCACCTGCACAGGTCTAATCCGGATGTGGTCTCTGTGATGAGAGGGGGAGTAGAAATGCCCCATCCCTAACCCAGAACCGGTCTCCGTTGAGAGACACTCGTAAGAAAAATGTAGTTTTCTCCGTGGAGTCTCTCTGGATACCCAAACACTCTTAAGAGGAGGCCCCATGCCAAGTAGTAGATAAGTAACAAAAAATTGACTAATGGTATTTTTGGAGGGTTTTGTCTCACAATGCTTTGACTAGGCTTTTAGGTGTTTTGTTTTTGTTTTCTCCTTTACAGATCAGTTCCTTATATGTTACAGTTTCTAGTCTTGCTGCTATGAGTTTTCTGTGTGTGCAAATAAATGTGTCTTGGTATCCGTATGTGTTTCTTGACTATTTTCTTTGGCTTTTATTTTTCCTGTTTGTTTATTTTATCCTATTCTGATTCTCTTATTTTTAACTTATTTTATTTTATTATCTTTTTAGATGCCTGTTGTTTTTAATGAGAGAGAAAGAAAGGGTGTGGATTTGATGGATGGATGGAGTAGTAAATAGGATCTGGGAGGAATTGTGGAGGGGGAACCATAATTAAAATATACTCTATGGAAAAAATCTCTCTCTCTCTCTCTCTCTCTCTCTCTCTCTCTCTCTCTCTCTCT
>LOEQ01011990.1:2829-14835 GCA_001685075.1 Bramus lutescens
AGAGCTAATGGGCCAGGCAGTAATCTAATTAATACAATTTCCGTGTGGTTATTTAAGGGGTTAAGCTAGCCGGGCAGTGGGACAGCCTGCCGCACCTCCTTACTACAGGGTTTCTCTGTAGTTTTTGGTGCCTGTCCTGGAACTAGCTCTTGTAGACCAGGCTGGCCTCGAACTCACGGAGATCCACCTGCCTCTGACTCCCGAGTGCTGGGATTAAAGGCGTGCACCACCACCACCTGGTTTAGTTTTGCAATTTTTAAATGTCATTTTCCCATTAACTTCATTGAGTTTCACTAAGTTAATGAGGCAGTATATCTAAATGTACCTGTAAATTGAGAAGATTCTTAAAAATAAAAACTGATGTTTATAAAATTATTATCAGTGTTGATGATGACCTGATACCTGTTGACCAGCAATCTGTTGTAGCAGTCAATAAAGAAATAGAAATTTTTTACATAATAAAATTCATCAGTATCTTATAATAACAAAACATGCAAACAAATACCAAGAATGATCATCTTACAATTTGTCCTTTACTTCCGTTATATGGATTAAATATAGGACTGAATTTATTATTAAAATTATACATTGCTGAGATGTGTATTGTATGGATGAAGTTTTTCAGCAATGTATGATTGTATGAATAGTTACAGAGTGATCTATTTATTGTTTTATACCTATATTTGGACTTCTATAGGTGCAATTTGGTAGAACATTTCTTAACACACTTTTGTTAGTTTCCTGTGTATAAATTAAATTTTGTTGGAAAATAAGCAACCCACTTGGCTTTAATACTCCACTGTTAAAACAGAAATATAGACTTTATCACTTACCACCTAGTTATCTAACTCAGCACTTTGCAATTGTTTTAAATTTCATATATATTTTTGTTTTGTGTGCATGCATGCCTGTATTTCATGTGTGTTCCTGGGGTACACAAAGATAAGAAAAGGGCATCATATACACTGGAATTTTGATCTAGACAGCACTGAATTGCCATGTAGATTTTAAAAATTGAACCTATGTCCTCTGCAAGATTAGCCAGTGCTCTTGACTGCTGAGCCACCTCTCCAGCATTTTTCCTTTAGAAGAGAGTGACATGAATCACTGCTGGATTTGTATAAAATCAATTGGGAACAGTACAAAAGTTACTACCTAAAAACAATGACTAATTTAAAATTTGAATTTATTATAACAATGCATAAATAAGTAAGACATTTGGAATATGGAGAATGCAAGCAATCTTGTTAGCCTATGATGTAATCTGGGAATCTATTTCTCAAATGTAACAAATCTTAATTCCTTTTTTAAATGTATTGTTTACTTGACATTGCATCCAACTTAATTTGCCTGTACAGGATTCCCCACACTTTTTGATCATCCTTATTAGTAAACTTCATCCAAGCAATAACTGATCCATATGGTGTCCCGAAGAACCTTGAGGTGACAGTGAGACCATAAGCAGAACAGATTAGGTTTGCATTGTACTTATTTGCAGTTTCAGCTTTTGCCAAGATACAGAATTACTTTACTGGAACTTTTTTTTTATCATACTTATCAAGTGAAGGATGAATTTGAATTGAGAGAGAGAGAGACAGAGAGAGAGAGAGAGAGACTACCTCATAAAATATAAACCTATTTTATATATGTGATGGATTTAAATTACTATTTGTAGAATCACAAATTGTGATTATATTTTTATCTGATTTCCAATATATTTATAATTTACTTTTGATTTTTGGGTCTAATTTGATTAAAAGCTGATAATGAACTTAATTCATGACTTCCTTTCACATGATAAATGAAATAATCTGGATATTCAGATTAACAAGGATAAGATAGGTTTTATTCTATTTTTCTTTACTTTTTTGTACATTTTTCTTTCTCTTAGAATGACCTTCCCACTCAGATGTTTACTAGTTTGTGTACAGTCAATCAGACAAGATCTAAATTGAAATCCAACTTTTCTGATTTTTTTTTCATTTTAAATCCTTTCTACTCCTTCATTGTTTTCGTTCTTAGAGTCCCATGTCTGTAGTCAATTGTTTTCTATAAACAAAATGAGAAGCAACAAACAACTCTGTAATGGCTCTCTACACCTAACTTATACTGCTCTGTTTTTGTAAAATACAACTATATGAAAAATCGTACCCTTCTCCTCCTTCACATACTCAAAAAGTGTGGATCTTCAGAGATTTCCTAACTGTAAAAGGATTTCCCATCCTGTCTTACTGAACTCCACTGCTACATTTGGTACCCCATCACTCCCCTAAGTATTCCTTCTAGTTCACAGATACTTTCTGCCATGGCTTCCACAGTTCGGTCCTTCCTTCACTCACTCCCATTTTTACATTATGTATTTCCTTTTGGATATTTCTTCCACTGATTTAGTCACTGTTCTCTACCATGATGAAGAAACACCTTCACCAAGGTAATTCTTACACATGAAAGCATTGAATTGGGGGATTCCTTACAGTTGTAGAGGGTATCGACACCGATCATCATGGCAGAAAGCAAAAGGCATGGTGTTGGAGTAGTAGATGAGAATTTTGTATCCTGATTCATAGGCAGGAGTCAGTGAGAGGGAGAAAGAGAGAGAAATAGAAAGATAGATAGAGATACATAGATTCATACATACATAATGCATACATACATACGTAGACAGATAGACATACAGATAGAGACAGATAGGCAGAGACAGAAAGGGTGTGTGTGTGTGTGTGTGTGTGTGTGAAAGAGAGAGAGAGAGAGAGAGAGAGANACACACACACACACACACACCACACCAACAAGGCCACATCTTCTCATCCTTCTCAAACAGCCTCATCAATGAGGACCAAGCATTCAAACATATTTGTATAACGAGAGTCATTCTCAATCTAACTGTCACACCCACATATGGAGTAAGAGCCCTCCCTTATATTGATTTATGGTAGCATGAAACTGAAATCCAGGATCCTTTGAAGGATACATATTTACCACTAGTACACAGGCATGAAGATTGATTCTCATTTCCTAACTAAGGGAAAGCAATGGCAAAGTCGTACGAACATGAATTTTGTATCCAAGGTCTTTAACAGGGTCTCTCTATTCACTCTTTTTTCTTACACTGATGTTCTTACTCCTCCAACATTTTCCACCTCATACCTCTGATTTTCTAATGCTTATTTAATTTTTAAAACTAGTTAAGACTCG
Source organism: Bramus lutescens (assembly GCA_001685075.1). Lineage (NCBI taxonomy): Eukaryota > Metazoa > Chordata > Mammalia > Rodentia > Cricetidae > Bramus > Bramus lutescens. The sequence continues at coordinate 6,025 of LOEQ01011990.1, forward strand.
TTTTTCCATTGTGGAATTTCATAGTTGTTATGGAGTCCTCAGAATCCCCTGTGTTTGTTCCTAATCTACTTCATCTCACTTTGCTAGACTATAAACCTTTCAAAGTCAAAAACCATTTATAGCAAATGAATATCATTTAATATTTCATTTCAATATCTAGAAGAGAGAGTACCTCAATATCTAGTAAAAGAGGACATTTAATTTGTTATTAACAAATAATTTCTTATTGTTATTTTGATATATCAACAGACTTTGATAGAAAATGAATATAAACTTTCACATGATTAATAGATCCTTTCAATAACACTCTCGCATAATTCTATACCACATAAAACAGTACAAAGAATTTCAGCTATTCAAAATATAGAGAAGATTCTAGTATTTTAATATTTTTTAAATTGCGTTTCTAAAATAATATTAACAATTGCTATTCAAGTTGAACAACTGCTTGGTCTTGATAAAATGTTCTCAGGAACTGAAACATCACTTGTACCACACTTCCTAAATGAAGAAGCTGTCGTTCCAGGTAGACAAAGAAGCTGTTTCTGACACTATTCTCACTAGTCCTCACAAATGTTTGTTGGTTCTCTCTTTAGGCTTTCTGCTTTCAATGGAAATTTATGGCAGAAATTAAGTTAAAAGAAAGATACTCAAGCATCCATGGCAACTAATGAAGCTGCACAGAAGAAGCCTATGTTTCTGAACATCCCCACTTCTAATACATCCTGATGAGGTCAATTCATGTAATGTTAGGATTACTGTACATCATGATTCCTCATCACTCTTCTCACCTCTATTTCAGATAGTCACCGTCACCTGCAATTTCACAATTACTTGCAAGAAATTTTTAACCAATTAAATGCAATAATAAAAAAATCATTTATTATGTTCAGTCAGAAATTCATGCAAATTTATAGATATCTGTCTACCCGTATAATGTACCAACACAAACACATATATATATACATGTATACATGCATACAACACACACATACACACATACCTACATGTCCATACAAGCAACAGACTCATATATATATATATATATATANATACACCCCGCCATATATATGTACACACACACACAAATTCACTCACAGGCATACATACAGCCATACACATATGCATGTACACACACATCCATTCTCATACACATGCAAATAAATACACATGCTCGCCCTCCATGAAAAAGGAGCATGGAGACTTGGTTCTTAGACTCTATTCCCTAAAATCTTCCAAGGAATTTTCTCCTAATGATGGCAAAATATCTGAAAAATAAGTCTCTGTAGCTTCATTTGTAAAAATACAAGTTTGACATCCGAAAATTCCTGGATTTTTGGGTGTTTTTTGTGAAACTATAGATAAAAATGGGTTTGGATGACATGATTACACTTGTGTTCATCTTTTCAACCTTGGAATGATTCCCCTGGCTGTGGGCTCCAGCTTGAGCTCCAGGTGAGCTCTCTGTTTGTGGTGTTGTCCCCTTCAAAGCATTCTTCCAAATCCCTTTTTAAAGATCATGCATCATGAATGAAGGTATGGCTCAGAAATGAAGTTCATCTACTGCTCTTGCAGAGGACCCAGGTTCAGTTTCCAGCGCCTGTATAGTAGTCCACAAACATCTGAAACTCCAGTGCTGGGGAATTTGGTATTCTCTTCTGATCTCTCAGACACCAGGTATACAGATGGTACATAGACCTGCACATAAGAAAGTGCTCATGCATATCAAATAAAGCATAAAAATGTTAGTGTAATATTGCAGAGGATACCTATAGATTATGCTTAGCCTGAAGGAGCATTTATCCTATTTATTTATTAAATATTTTGCTTTAATTATATATATTTAAATATGTGTCTGTGTACCTGTGATGTGCACGTAAGCTTTTGCAGAAACCAGAAGAAGAAGTCACAGGCTCCTGGAGCCAGAAAACATGGGCACCAGTAATTGAATTAACTTCCAACCACAGGGCCATCACTCTAGCCACTACACTGTGTATTCTTAATTTTTTGTTGTTGTTTCTTCTTTGCTGGAAGATGGAATTGAACATTATGAAGGTTTGAAGCCCAATATGTTTAATTCAAGTGGCAGAACATATTAGTAATAGAAATATTACTTGAGACTTCTTGACTAGATGACTTAAATGGTGGATCACTATTTGGTAACATTTTAGTCTGTAAAGTATTTGGTGTTCTCTTCACTTTTTCTAGCATTGTTTGTTCTAATATACTGTGTATACTAATCTGGTAAGAATTCTATTTACTTATACTCTATATTTTTAGATAAATAATATATTTGTAATTTAACCAAATAGAATTTCTGAATATCAAAATTAAAGGACTAATTTTTCTTCTTTAATCAGTTTGGTTGCTGATGAAAACAAGTTATGTTATGGAAACTGCTCAGCCCATTCTGCCACAGAGGCCATGCAAATCTGAGTACCCTGCACTGCCACCAGGGGCCATGGTGACATCCTGGCTCAGGCATGCCTGTCCCCACTCCGTCCCTTGCTACCTGCAGCAGGTGAGAGCTGGCCCTGGGGTCACCAGAGTAAGAGTACTAACGCTGCTCCTTACCTGTGCAGTGTACCCGAGTCTGGGCAGAACACAAGAGCTGACCCTGTTGTGGGGGTGCAGGTGAGCCAGCTCTGAGGGCATGAGAACAGGAGAGTTGACACCCCCCATCCACACACACACCTTGTATACCACTTACAGCAGTCTGGAAAAAGGGCCCTTCACCTTGCCTAGGCAAAATAGTAGAGCTGGCCTGGTGGTGTAGGTGTGGGTTGTTAGGAAAAAATTCTAAGACAGGCGGCTCTGCCGGTACAAAGAAATCCAATTAGGTCAGATCAAACCAAATTAAAACGCCCATTGTTCTATTAAATACGACATTCTTGGGTGGCCGAGCATATGGCCTGGAGACAGAAAAGCGGGGAGCACACGCAAACCGGGAACCACTGTGTTTCTCGTCTGGGAGCCCACTTAAATACCCAGCATGCTGGGATTTGGAATTCAGACCAATGTAACTTGAAGGCCAGGGGGATGGGTGCCAGGAGCTGGCGTTACCCTCCCAACTTAAAATAGTGAGCTGGATCTGAGGACTTGAGAGCAGAAGAATTGATCCTGATCCTTGATGCAGGCTGCATTGGGCGAGTTAGCAGATGCAATGCTAGAGAACTCGCCCTTCTAGTGACAATGAGGGAAAGCTGGCTGGCTGACAAACCCAACTACCACTGAGGCCCCGTACCAGGGCTATGAGTTGGCTTACCCTAACATCTACCTTATCTATGAACTTATGGGAAGAACATGTGACGGAGAAGAACCTACAGAGTAGGATCGCCATGAACTAGACAACAGGGAGTCCAAGAGGAGCCCCAGTGAGAGCCCATTACCAGTGGAATAGCAGAAGCCAAAGAAAAGACCGTGAGGCAAAGCGATGACTTGTGACAGTGAACACTTACGAGTAAAGATAAATGGATTAAATGGTAAACTGTGACTCAACAGGCCACACTACAGCAAGAAATGGGGAACACCAATAAGAAACAATTGGGATGATTTCACAGACTGTTTTTAGAGATCATGGTCTCTGACAGATAATATTGCCAAGCTTCAATTCCAGTGCATGCTGGTATAGCAAATTCTGCTTGTTTGTTTGTTTGTTTTTCCCAGATCATAAAAGCATGAGAAGAAAAAGAAATACCTTAGTTTTTGATACTGCTACCAGGACCACTTTGGGAAAAGATGTTCCAAAATTTCAAATTCAAAGTAAAAATTATAAAATTAAGCATAATACATTTAATAAATGGTACTTAAATAAATAAATATATGCTTATTTGCCCTCTAATCGTAGTTATTTATGAATGAGGTGATATTTTATGATTATGAAATGTTATAAATTGCAATATGTAAAAAAAATACAAGAATTTAAGCAAATAAACTGCCAGTAACTATTTTCCTCTAACAAGGAACTGGATAAAATATTGGTTTTATTTGCTTTTTTGTTTACTACTTTGCTTAGTCAAAGCTATGGGCTTTGAGCTACAGAATTGTAAAAGCTGTGATTTGGCCATATATGTTTAGATATCAGCTCTATGTTGAGCATTGCTTATATGTTGGATCTATTAGTGATGAATGGGGCAAACATAGGCCATATCCTTGAAATCAGAATTAGCTACACATCTAAGATAGTGATAATAATGAGAAGTATGGGAAGATTTCTATCATTGATAGTGAAAGCAATGCCTTTGAGGTACAGACGACTTTCCTGAGGATAATACACAGGTGTAACTTTAACAGACAAAGCAGATACGTTGTAATGCATGAGTATGTGTGAGCATGCAAGCAATGTGTGGTTTGTAACAGTCAGTAGGGTAGTCAAATACTTTGAAAAAAGAAAAAAAACAAAAAAGATGCAAGATGGATGAGCACAGACAGAATGTGTCATGAAGGGTTGGAACAGGAAATCAAATTAGCATCTTGTTGGCTCACATTAGTGTAGAATATTTAGTTGAAGGTGAAAGAGTGACCATGTTTAGATCATCTGAACTAGAAGCTGGTACAATAGTAATATTATAAATAGTAGTTAGACTGATAATGGTAATGCAAAGAAATCAATGGACTCAAGACAGAACCAGATAAAAAAAAGTTAATGATGACTTACTGACTGAATTCAATGACTAGGAGTAAGCAAGGACTCAAAAACAAGTACACACATTTGTTCTCTTCCTTTTGAAAAAGGAGACACTGGGGAAGTACCTGGCTCAAATTGTCATCATTTAAATTTTAGATACAGGATTTGGATGATGAATATCATAGTAAATGTGTTTAGAGAAGCCATGATAGTACTCTAAAGTGTAGTTAGGAATTAGATCCTTGTCTATATGTAGCCACAGATCAATTTATAGTAAATGTGGCCATCTCTGCCTCCAGTAACAAAAGCAAGCCTCAAGTAGGATATGTGGTAATTCTGAACTTGTACTCACTTAGGTCAGATGGCAGAGATGCTGGAAAAGAGGACAATATTTATTTTTATTATTATTATTATTATTATCATTATTTAGCATTTTATTTTTATGCTAAACAATCTTTAATTAAATCTTTTTGTATTTTTATTGACTAATTTGAACTATACATTTCCAATGAATCACAAAATTTTTTTTTCTTCTCAGGAATAAGGAAATAAAACTTTTGAAGAAAAAGATTTAAAATGGTGGAGAGTTTGTGATTTTTGAATGTCAATGACTTTCTCAGAAGAGACAATCACAATATTAGAGAGAGCTTGATTTCATATTTTAAAGTAATGTTATCTTATTTAGAAACCAATCTAAACAAAAATGAAATAAAATTATCTCATGAGAAAAATCATGGAAAAAATGTGCTCAGCAACAAAGAAGAAAACACAGCTTTGGACTCAAAGTAAAGACTAGTTCCGCTACTTTCAGAAACTGACCTAAAGCACATCTTCAGTGTCTCAATGAAAAGCTAGTCTTCCCTCTTTTTGAAGTCAGAGCCATGGATACATGGAAGGGTTAACACTGATCTGCAAAGACAGATCATAGGATCAAATAGACTGCAGGTTGCCTATTATTAGCCAACTGGGAAGAAAGGCAATGTGTAATGGCGTCTGATAACTGAAAAACCACAGAGACACATGAGAAACAGGAAATGTAGGTAAAACCTGGACCTGGGGAGGTTCACAAATGACTTTCCAGGATAGAGGTGGCTTATTGCAGGCCCTCCCACCCTATTCAAGAAGACTACTGCAGGAGAAAGGGACTCAGTCTCAAAAGCATTGCTGGATGAGGGAGCCATTTGTTGATCTCATTTCCTGCAAGGCTTATTTCTACTGGACTTTCTCCCCTTCTCCAAATTCTGGTGACAGAAGGGCTTAAATTCCAGTTATTTCTTAAGAAAAAATAATAGTCAATCTGTGATTCAATCATGAAGTGATGTCATGTCTAGTTCAGAATCCCAAACATTATACTGGAAAAAATGATCCAACGAGCAAAACGTGTGCAAGTTAGAAGTGCTAAAACATTATTTTCCTGAGTGTCCAAGCAAAATCATTCTCACGGAATAAAAAGAAGGGGATAAAATAAAAAGCTTTTTTGATGATTAGAGAAGAAGGGTGTATTTACATGGCAACAGGAATTATAGAAAAATGGAAAGACTGGAAATGAAATGCTGTTTCAACATTTCCCTGTTTCAGGGACTGGTGAATTTTATGTTACCATCTAAATTAATTTGCATTTAGAGTGTGTTTTCTTCAATTTTATAGCCAAATTGATATTTCAAAAGCAAACACCAGAGTATACTTTCTTTTCCTAAATCATAACATCGATTCCATCTTTATTTCATAGTTTTGTAACTTGTATCAACTTCTTAACCAAAAATATGTGCAGAATCAAGGAAAAAAAGGAGACACACAAAATGGAACAGCTTTACCAATGATGAAAGTTTGGAAAAATAATAAAAAATTAAACAAATTATTAATTTTATTACTATTAATTTTAAACAAATAAGTTTAATTTTTGCATGTAATTTTTAATGTTTAATATTTTAAGGTTGTCTGCAGTTTAAAATGTGGAAGACCAAAAATTTCTAAAATTTGCAACAAGTAGAAATTGGTAATGAGAAAATAAATCAGATTTCTGACATTATTTCCAATGTTGTATACTCCCCAAAAGACTCTTTCTTCCCATGTCCTGTTTCCACAGGACTTTAAAACTCTATTAATGTCCAATTTATTGTTCACTCTGAGCAATTCTGCAGCAAAAGAAGAAAATACCCCAGTTGGACTCTAAACTCTGAAACATGTATCGAACATACACAGAAATTATGTGGGGTGATTTATTCCCATGCTAATTAGCTTAACTTCCAAGAATGATAGAAAAATAATTTGTTATCATTTACAACAGCAATGACAAGATTAAAATCATGTTATATTAAATTTCTTCCCTCTGAAACACATACACTTTCTTTTGCTCATGTAAGCACATACTAATATTATTGATGTCATAAGACATTTCTTTTTTCTATGTTTTATTATTTTTTGTTTGTTTTCTGAGTTTTGAGTCAGGATTTTTCTACCCCTCACAGACTGGTCTTCTTCCCTCAACTGCATGCGTGGTTTGTTTGCCTGTCGCTTAAGGATTAAAGCACAATTTTTCTTTAACTACCTACTGATTTACACAAAGGGCAACTTCCCTGCTAGAGTACTGAATGCCTGGATGAGCAATTGAAATGTTTTATTGATTAAATCTACTGGCACATTTAAACAGTCTAGGACACTGCGGTAAGTGACATAAGGCGGCACCCGTGCATCTGTGGTTTGATGAGCATTCTGGTATTTCCCGCATGGAAAAACTACACGCTTCTAAACACCCCTAGAAGAAGGCAAAATCCCAGCCAATCAGTTGCTCCTCATGGGAGACAGGATGTTAGAGGAACAGGATGGCAAAGCAGGTCAATATAGAGGAGAACACGCTGGCGCTGCTCAGACTTCGTTCATGTTGGAAAATAGGATTGAGCTGGGGATTGGAGAAAAGAAAACAAGGACAGTTAAAGGAGACACATCATGACTAATGCTGCCCTTGCCCAAATGCCCTGTGATGGCGAAGTGTTTTCTTCCATCTCCCCTTTTGAAGCAAGTCCTCTCATCAACCTGGAACTCACTGATTTGACTAGAATAACAAGGCAGATTCACAAAGATCCTCCCATTTCTGCCTCCCTGGTATTGATATTGTAAATGTGCAACACAGTTCCTGCTTTATCTATTTGTTTGCTTGTTGAAATGAGTACTGGGGTTTGAATTTATGAACATAGAGTCGTACAGCAAAGCTTTCACCAACTGCGCCATCTTTCTAGCCATTAGGATGATATTTTTTAAATGTACAATTCATTTTGTTGAAAAAAGACATGCAAGGCAAAGCACCTCTATCTTGAAGCCATATGAAATCAGCTTTGTCCTGAGCAATCTTTGTTACTAATCACATATTCTAGGAATGGCTAATAGCTAATTTGAATCTTATTCATATCTCTTCCAAGGAAGGAAATCACAAAGTGAGAAATGATATAAAGGTTACAGTGACTTCTTAACTGAATATATGTAGCTTGCTTTTGGCAATGTCACTTGGTGGGAACAGAAAGGTAAAGTTAATTTTTACCCAATGTGAAGATGTCCTCTTGTCTTCAGTTGCAGCTGGAGCAGAGCCTGGAGGACAACCAAGTAAGCCCAGACCAGCTAAGGGCAGCCAGTAGTAAAGGGAATGATTAAGTTCATGTTGGTCAAAAATATTAGACAAATGCTCGGAGACAAGGAAAACCCTTACGCAACTAAGATAAATTATTTTCTCTTCTGGGCTTACCTTTTTATAACTCCTCAAGAAAGAGAATTTAGATCATTAAACAGAAAGAGGATTTTAAGACTATACATTTGGAAAAAGTACTTGCTAATTTCCATATTTCACTTGAAGTATAATTAAAGATCTCTTTGTAACAAAAAAGAATGTTTTTACTTTTAATTCACCCTCAACATAACCCTCTAGTATTATTGAGAAGAAAAATGTGAACTCTTTCAGTTTGACTCTCATTACTACATTATTTTTCCACGCATATAGAAGTCTTCAGGTTTTGCCACTGACTAGTATTCTAATGCGTATATATTCCACACTTTCTTTATCCATTCTTCTATTGAAGGGCATCTAGGTTGTTTCCAGGTTCTGGCTATTACAAATAATGCCGCTATGAACATAGTTGAATAAATGCTTTTGTAGTATGTTAGGGCATCTCTTGGGTATATTCCCAAGAGTGGTA
>LOEQ01011991.1:2425-14272 GCA_001685075.1 Bramus lutescens
CAGCTTTAACTAAATCTCTATGTTCTATTTATAAATAAGACTCGAGATTAAAAGGCTGGGGAGAAACCCTTATAGCACAGAGGGGTTAAGTAGCAATTAGCTAACTTTCCCTAATTGCTGGCACCTCCCAAAGACAGCATCCTTCAACTCATCCCTGCTCCTTCTGGTGAGTCTCTTTATCACCTCCAGGTGCCCTCTGGTGTTGTATCATTACTTTCTGTCAACTAGCTGCTAACTCAGCCTCATGACCCAAGATTGATATTATTTAATTAACACAAATGAAAATGCAGGCTTCACAGTGTGATCAAATATCCCCCAACAATACTATTTTGCCACCAAGAAAGGACTCTTTATTTATGGCAGCATGGACGGAACTGAAGGACATTTTGATAAGCAAGATGATACAGACACAAACAAAGGTAAATGTCCCATGTTCTAACTCAAACACAGATGCCTGCAAGGTTGATCTTGTACAATCAGAGTGTTGAATAGCTATGACAAGGGGATGATAAGGGAGGAGAAGGAGGGAGGAGGAAGAAAGAAGGGAGGTTAGTTGACATATACCCAAGATGCAGTTATCTGGAAAACAAACAGTTCTACAGCACTGTGAGGTTATTATATTTATGTATTTGAGACTAGAAGAGATGAAGTAGATTGTGAACAGAAGAAGTCATATGAACTTAAGGAGGTGAATTTGTTACCCCAATTAAATTATTAAACATTGTATATAAGTGCCCAGTTATCATAATTTGATCACAATTACATATATTTATTTGGTGTCAATGAAGATAAAACAAAAAATATAAAACGAAATACTACATACAATTTAGCAAGTTTCCCACAGTCCTGATATTTTTAAAACTATCCAGCAATGTCACAACAAGGATAATGACACAGAGAGTCAAGAACAGAAAACATCCATCAATGCAAGGATTTCTCATGATGTCTTTGAACATAGTGAACAGCTATGTTCACTCCACACTTTTTTTATTGTTAAACATTGGGTTAATCACTTACAATTTTTACAATTTTGTCTCTCAGTAATGTTAGATAAATGGAATGTTGAGTAAAAATAAATGAGGGATATATTTTCCAAATGCATATCATAGAATGTTCCATCAGTTACCAAGAAATTTGCTGGGCCTGAGAGGTGGCTCAGTACTTGCCACACATGTCTAAGAACCTGAATCTAGATTCCAAGAATGTATGCAAAGCCAGAAATGATGGCACACACCTATAATACCAGCAATCCTAGGGCAAACAGGGAGGTAGAGACCAGGTGCAGGGGTGGGAGTAGTCCCTGGAAATAGCAGGCTAGCCAGCCTGGGTTAAATACTGGCCTACAAGAGATCTTATTCCAGAAACTAGCTGGAGGTCTGGATCAACACCTGTGTTTGTCCTCTGATCTACACACACACACACACACACACACACACACACACACACTACACATACAAACACATACACACAAGACTTTAAAAATGAACTGGTTTAGACATGATAAATATGAAAAAATTTGAAAAAATCCACTCACCAACTCAGAGTTCATAGCAATAGGACATTGACATGATCACTTGCTTTCCATCAATTCTGATTGTTTGTGAGAGTCTCACATCAGGGGAGATGTGGGTACATGTCTCTTTAAGTTAGACAATCCTTAATGTAACTGAGTAGCAGAGGTACATGAACAATGACTGAGAAAAATAAATAAAGCAGAAGAGAAACAGCTCTGGTCAGGATTGACTTACGGCCCAGAACATTCCGTTGGCTATTTCTGCTGTTGACTCATGATGAGTGGTAGCACACTAGCAGAGTACTGGACCAGACAAGTAGCTGCTTGTGTCACAGAGACTACATCCATCATATGTATATTAATTGATTCATTAAAATGAATTACATTGGTTTTTTTTTCTGCTAGCTATGTTTAGACTTGTTACTAACAGAAATAAAAACACCTTGTTTTTAACTCTGGGTAGAATTGCCTTAAGCAAATGCAAGGAGTCTGGAAACTTTCCCTTAATCTTTTCACATTTTAAAATAAGTAAAGTAGCATTTCTTCTTCTTCTTTTTCCTTACATGCAATGTAAGGCAAAGGATTTTCTGGATTTGGTTGGTTTTCTTGGAACTCTTCCAATGTAAATGATGGCATGATTCTTAGAATTAAACAATCAACATACTATTATCTTTTGAATGTCCCAGTGATGAATACTGTGCTTATTTGATATATTATGTACATAGCATGGGTTAAACCATTTCAGGGATACACAAGAAGTGACGAAGATCTCACCCTTAAATACTATTCATATCTCTGGCAGACAAGGAAACATGAAATAATGACAGAGAAGAATAGATCAATAAATTATTCGGTGTGCTAAGGGAAGAATTAAGGCAACTATAAGCCCATCTTTGAATAAAATATTGTGTCTCTGTTAGAGGTTCAACATGAACAGACAAAGAAAGGCATATGAGATAACTGGAGTGTGGAAATGTCTCTCCTCAACTAAAGCTGCCTGTTTGCTTTGGACTGAGTGAGCTTTAAGGAGATTCAGTGTTTATGAAAAGAATCTCCTATGGTCTGGATGTTGGAAAGCCCCCGAAAATAACATAATAGCTACTGTCTAGTATACTATGTGAATGTGTTTGGGAAGAGAAGAATGACTGGGCTTAGGATAGATCTAACTCTTAATGTGCACTCCCATAATAAGTGTACCTTGACATATATAAGATATTAGACATCTTTATATTACTGTAATTGGATGAATAAAATGTGCTTCCAAAATTTCAGACTGATTGTGTGACAATGTGTTCTATTAATTGATGGAAAGTAAATTTCTTGGAGTTGGTTTGACTGCTTATTGTTTCCAAAATGGAAATCCTGATCACTAAATCAAGCAATGGGAAAAAAGTAGCAAAAAATGATAAACAAGAAGGGTGAATATTAAGTAATGAGGAAGGTCTGAATGAAGGTTTCTGATGCTTGAGTTAGGAGTAAGGATGAGGAGTTAATTGTCTTTCTAGCTTTATCCCTGCGATGAATTCTGTTTCATTTGGTCTGCTTAATAAGCACATGAGAATCTACTTGACAGTGAAAGCGGAAAATCTGGTGGGGAGCTACCCAGGTTCAGGATGGCCGTTCCAACCACATAGAAGTCCATTGAGATATAAAGACTTTGGGCCTTGTTAGTTTTGCTGTGTGATGTTTTATTTGCAAGTTCTTTATAATAAAATTTTAATAAATTAAAAAATAAAATTTAATAAATTAAAAAAGATATGGTGATGCAGGCTTTGAATCCCAGCACTAGGGAGGCAGAGGCTGGATGGCTCTTAAAATTCAAGGTCAGTCTGGTCTACAAAGCAAGTTCCAGGATAGCCACGGCTACACAGAGAAACCTTGTCTTGGAGAAAAATAAGAAGAGCAAGACTCTCAACATGATTCTTATACTATCACCACCCAAAAACCTCTAGAAAATAGGACAAAGTCCCTTTCTCTACATTATGATAAATCCGAGTACATGTAGTGAAGCCAGTTACATTTTGGCTTAATAAAATTATTTTGATATGTATAAACTGGTTACTTATACATTTGTTGAAATTCATTCAAATAACCTAAATTGTAGCAATTATTCTGGATGTCAACAACATCTGACACACATAATAAAATACATTAACAAGGCTGTTTTGATAATTATCTTCATTTTAAAGTATTTACTATAAGATGAAGGTGAATTAGTTGTTCTAGATAATTAGAACTTGGACACAGATTCAAAATAAAGAATAAGGTAGTATTGGGCTTAAGGAGGAGATTCTTGGCTTCAGTAAACTGGCATGGAACCCAACTCGAAAAAGACATTGGGTAGTCAACTTCAAAGCTGCCTTTGAATGAGCCTCACATTGGCCAACAGTCTATGAAATTCTTTTCAACATCAAAGCATGCAAAATGTTGGTTACAGATAAGTCCAATTGCTGAAAGAATTGTGAGCCAAAGGCTGATACCTATGCCCGTGATCGTATCTGAAATATTAAGAGTTTGATATGATATTCTGTATTAATCTCATGCTTACAGTTAATAAGAGTTTGGACTAAACATATTTCACTTACTTTGAGGATGTGACAGTCAAAGGCTCATCAGGAGTGTGCGAGCTTTTCTCTTTCCTTTACAGCGGCAGTTATTCGGACTAGTTAGTGTAGGGGTCACTGGGGACATGGTAAAGAGTTGAACACCTCAGGATTAAACTCACTACAATTCATAGTCAAAGCATTAATTTTTATTTCCTTGGTAATATCACATAGATGATTCTCAACTATACTGACTATACATTCTCATAAAACAGAAAAACATAGCTTAAAATAAAGTTCATAATTCTTTACATATAGAAGGAAGGAATTTAATGAAAATAGAAAGGGACATGATTTAGGAAGAAAAAGAGAACCGGTGAAGGAGGGTGGAGAACAAGAGATGGCAACACAGGTGTAAATATGAGTAAAGAACACAGTCTAAGCACATGGAAGTGTCCCATGAATATACAGTGATAAAAGGAAATTTTTAATCAAGATAGCTTTGGTGAAAACAATATTAAGGATTCCCATTGTAAGTTTAATGATAGTGTTCTGGTTTTGAGAAGCATGCTGTGTATTTAGGTAAAGAGATGTACTTTATGCTGATGGTGTGTCTATCCATTCATATGCCTGTTTAGTTAGCTATTAATCTCTACCAGTATGTGATTTAAAATGACACTGAAACTAAGCACATAGATAGTCCCATGCAAATTTATAGAGTTTGAGAGGAGAAGCCGTGTGAGATTAGAAAAGGGCATCTGCTAGTGTCAAAGATTTCAAGACAAGGGTAATGTTTGATTGTGGCTCTCAAATTCTAAGAATAATTGTATGCACACACTCATCAGTTCTTTTTTTAATTTTGGTTTTGCTATTTCATTGTATGATCTTAAATGAAACCCTTAACTTTTTTCTAAATCAAAACTCTTATTCCTATAATTTGTAAATTTTATTCTTGTCTACAAAGAGACATAGAAACCCTGCAAAATGAAATTTATTGTTACTGCGTTATTAACTGTAGTAGTAGTGATGATGGTTGAACACAATGCCTCTTGCACGCTAAGCAAGTGCTGTCGCATCAGGCTATCTCAGTAGTCTTTTCATTTTGGATTTTGTGGAAAGGTTTCACTAAGTTGTCCAGGTTGGTCATGAACTTGTTCCCTTCATGCCTCAGCCTCCTGAGTAGCCAGGACTATGGATTGATTTGCATCACAAGGACTCGCTAAGCTGAATAATGTCTAGGTTTCACTCAAATGTTAAAGTATGGAAGTGGCGGCAGTTGAGAACTTTCTCCAATTTCTAGATGCCACAATGGCCAATTCGACTTCATCTCTCCTTTGTCCTTTCCCATAGGCTCTTCCTTATGCTACTTGCAGGACAATGGCAAGGCATAAATAAATAAACCAGTTCTCAAAATGGGGTGTTTACTTGTATTGCATGAAGATTTATATTGAGGGTTTTTTGTTTTTGTTTTATTTTTTATTTTATTTATTTAATTTTTTGCAGTGGAACAAGACTTTTAACCAGTATAAAGCAATTTGTAGTCATAAAGCCTAGCTCCTCAAGCATTCTGCCAGTGAAAAACACTGACATAAAAACATTTTAGAACTTTCCTGTTTTGCTCTGGATCTTATTAAACAATCTGTCATTTCAACCAATTACAAGTATGTTGTGTCTCAGACATATTTCTTTAGTTTATTTATAATGTTCATTCAACTCTGCCTTGAAAGACCATGCTGCCCACACCATGGCTGTCCTTCATAAATACTTGGGAGTTCAGCTATTTATTAAGCAAATGTGATTCGCAGTTAACTTTAAAGGATGTCAAACCCCTTGAGCTATGCTGAGGCTAGTCTGTATCTGACTGTAGAAGAGGCCTGCTAAGAGCACACTGTTTGCCGCCTGCTGAATATCAAAGCAATCATGAAAAAGGCTGAGAAGGGTGCCACTTATAAATATTTCTAAAAGGTAGGGATTGCTAGCATTTATTTTGGATAAATACAATAATTTTTTTTAAATTTAGTTATAGCTAGTGCTTGGATAAGCATACTGATTTATTATCTAGGTTATTCTTAAGTAGGAATGTTTTCTTTAACTGTACTATTTCAAAGAAAATAAGCCTTCAAACTTTCACTTTCCTACAAATTAGCAAGGGTTTGAGTGAATTAGTTCTGTCTACCAAAATGGTTGCTTGTGAGAGCTTTTCTGTCAGTGGACAAAAAACACCATGCTCTTTTTCATGTGGAGATGGCCTTGCATCAAAAGTAGCCTATGGATGGTGATGATGCGTCTGCTTTCAGTGGGAAAGGTCTTATGTCACTGTTAGTGAACTACGCTAAAGGTCTGGTCATTGTACTCTGGCTGAAGGAAGAGTGATGTGTACATGAAGGCCTGATTCTTACTCAGTTTGACATGGCAGTGAGTAGGCACACCAAGAACTACCAAGAGCCAGAACAGATGGATTTTTCACTTTTGGATTTCATGCCTAGTCTGCCATTGGTTTCCACAAGAATTGTGCCACATTCTTAGAAATGAATCCAATTCTTTAATAATTACCTAAAGATTCTCTTATCTCAACCTCATTTTTAGATTTACTGTTGGGTGAGATTACCTGTTGGTGAGAATTGAAAACCCACTTCACCAGCTCCTTCACTGTGACTGAACTTACAATGTAGATGAAGGATTTTCTGTATATTTTTCATAGAACAAATAGCACAGAACAATTTTGTAGCAAAAATATATTTCAGTCACCACCTAATTCAGAAAAAACAATTGCTTTTGCATGATGAAATATTTATATCACCTCAACACAATTTGAGAAACTGCACCAAAACCATTATTTTTCTTGTTAACCGTATGGACTGAGGTATTAGTTGATGTAGAAAATTATTCTGTTTAAGAAAGTCATAAAACTCATCTTTTTCTAGAGAGAAGCTGTTTCTTTTAGCTTTTTTTCATAGACTATGTCTCAAATATGTCCTTAGGAGAGTTCATACATGGATTTTTGTAAGTCACAAAGTCTGCGGAAGTCAGTGATGTTATGGGAACCAATGTTTGAACTGTTTCCTCCCTCAAGTTTACCTCTCATTGTTTTTCTCTGACATTTATTGCAGAACCCATAAATTGCATTTAAAATTAATGTCTAGAATAAAATATATGTTTTATGTTTTTTTCAATGAAAAGCAAATTGTGAACTATCTTGATTCTTCATAAAAGGTGAACTAGTGAAATATTTAACAAGTTAGTTGCTTTTCTTTAATTTTTGGAGAAGATGGTCTTATTACTTACAGAATTCGGTGTCATTTATAGAATTGGTATTACTTTTTGGCTGCCTATGATTTACACACAGAATAAGAAATTAAATGCTTTAAAGACATTGGATTTTATTTTATCCGTTTCTTGAGTTTTATAATAAAGAGAGTTTCCAGAGTGATCATCTTCCCAAGGTGACCCATGTAACTTTATAGCACAGGGTATATGGAAGCAAATTATTCTATGCTTCCTATTTATAAAGTAGCTATTTCTGTTTATTTTTGTGTATGAGAATGTGTACATATGTGTATGTTTGTACATGTGTATATGTTCATATGACTGCCCAGTGTCTAGCTCTAGCTATCTGTCTGTCCCCACTTTCCTGTAATTGACCCCAGCGTCTCATGCATGCTGGGCTCTACCACTGAACCACATCTTTAACTCTCATTTAAACAACTTTGTTATATTGTTGAGAACTTTTATGAGTACCCAAGAGTACATTATCTGTTTTTCACTCTTCAATACTTTTCTTCATTAACCATATACATTATTTAACTACTATGAAGAAACCCTTATTCACAAATACCCGTGCCTGGGTTTTGATGTGTTTAACTGCTCATTGCCATGATGGCAGGCTTATAATCTGCAGTATTTTGGTTAATCTTCTAGCTCTTTCTAATAAATCTGAGTTCTTGAGTTGTAAAAGGATACACTCATGGTAAAACTCAAAGTTTTGTCTGGATTTCATTCTTTTTCCTTCTCTAACTGCTGTTAAGATACAAAACAGCATTTCATTAAGTTTCTTAATGTTTAGTCAAAAATCTCATCATTAAACAATTTATCATGTTATTACTTCTTCAAGTGACTGACCTTTGGCACACAAGTTTGCTATTGTTCTCACCAATGTGATTATGAAGAAAGCATTCCAATTTTGTACATTTGGGGAAGCATTGTACCATGTAAGTGTAAATAAGATTGATGTGCATGACTCTCCACCCTGTCTTTGCAGACAGGCCAAAGAAAGAAATAAAACTCTGCCTTTCTGGTAGCCATTCTTTTGCAGAACAACCTATTAATGCGCAGAAAGGCATTTCAAATTTTGATTTGAAATGGGAATAGATTGAGCCAAGCAAACAACTGAAATTCCAAATTCATAGAGAAATGAGTATAGACTATTTGCTATGTCACAAAAATGGCCCCTAACATTTTAAGAAAGTGAAGGCAAAGCTACTAATTTGTTAGGCAGAAAAGTGCTGTTAAAAAGAATTGACTACTGCACGAACTTCAATAGACAAGGTGTAATATTTGATTGACAGATGTGTTCAAAAGAACGAATTAATCAACTCTCTGATGACATTGCTTCAACATTTTGGTTACTGTAGAAATGAAGAATTTTTTGTAGTTAAACCTTCTTATCTACACAGGTATGTTTATTCATGTCACTTAAAATCTTAATTTGCTTCTATGTCCTCAAAGAAGGCACTTGCCAGTGTTTACAAAATATGAGGGAGCTCAATGAAATACATCCTGTCTCTAATAATTCAGTTGCCAGATGATTCTGTATAGTAAAAGAAAAATGAATATTTAGTGGCTTTGACTCTAATTCCTGACACCCATGAATGCATTTGTACATAAGAGTGCAGACAAGGCATGAAAAAAACCTTCTAGAGTCAAAACTCACATTTTTTAAGGCAGTAAAACACTATCCACCAAAATGTCTTACCTCTTCTAATTATCAACAATCACCATGAATAAATGCAGGATAATTGGAAAGAAAAGCATGAATTATACATCTCCCAGCTGCACAACTCTGCAATGTGCCTTGCTCCCTGCCCATGCATTAGAAGGGGCCACATTCCCTCATCTACTGTGGGAAAATGTCTGTTCCTTTCTCTTTGTGCTGGATGACACCATTTAAAGAGCCCCCAATCCAGATCACATTCCCTCCTGAAAGAAAGCTAGATGGGCCCTTGATTGCTTCCACTCTCCAAAGAGCTGCATGTGTAGAAAAGGAGGAGAATGGAGTTTCCCATCAAGAGGAAGTCCAGGAAAACTAGGCTCATGCGCCAATACCGGCAGAGCTTATATTTTCTTCCCAGAACCATCTTATTCCATCTTCACAAAAATCTTGAAGTTGTTACTCTGGGGTTCTGTTCCTGGGTTGAGTCAGGTGAAACGTGCAAGCGTATAACTAGGTTAAGATCTTACTCTCTCCTCCTTTACCTCTTCATTCTTGTTATCTGAGTCGCCAATTTGAAACGCACCATTACCACCCAATCACTATTTAGCAGTATACAATCACACGATTGTGTGAAGAGACAAACACAATGAAGGGCACTGGGGAAATAGGAGCCTTCATTCAGGGAACTTATCATGCACCAAAATGATGGAGGGCTCTGTAGCTTTTGTAGCAAAGTATCCTCTCAACAATTACTTTCAACTAATGATATGCTAAACTGGACAGGAAATCAGGACTTGGAATGAATAGATCCATTGGTCCAAGTGACAGAGAGCCCAGCACACTTTTAACATTACCTACAAAGGGCCAATCTTCTGATTATATAATTTTAATTGCACCATGTTAAATAACATGAGCGTCCTCTTTGATTTTGCTTTACTATTTGTCAATGTTTCATTAGGTAATGGTGTATCTCATTGCCTATGCAACTTCTCTTTGACTTTCTTCTTTGATTTGGTTCTCGGCTTTCACAGTAATGGGAAGCAAATGGATAACTATAGTTTATCATAAGATTTCACCAAATGCTGTAGAAAATTTATTTAAAAGATCTGCAGTCAGGATGGAGAGATGGCTCAGCCACAAAAGGCTAGGTTCAATATAAATATAAAAATATGCAATCATTTCCTATGTATGCTTGTAGAAAAGTGTAGATGTGTCTTGTAAACAGATAGAAGGAATGGAATTGCTAAATAATGTTTTTCAAATGCTGAAGAATTCATATTCAATAACTTTTAAAACATACTAACTAGAGTTTAAACACATTTAGTATTTTTTGGGTGATTTTTGAAATTGTGTCATCAAATAAGGTCTTTCCTCTTTATTTTAGGGCAGTAGCTAGAGTCTGCCATCTTGCCTGCTTTTGGAATGTGTACTGTCATGCCATGAAACAAAATGAAAATGTTGACTTGTGTAATCTAGACCCATCATAGTATTTTATTATAATAAACTTGGCATGACCCAATATAACAGACTGAAAAAAAACCAATCATTCCTGGAAAAGTCCTCTGGTTTGAATCACTGTGCATTATGTAAATAAAAAATATTTAACTCTGGGTTGAAAGGATTTTTAAAAATCTCATAAATTTCTCTGAGGCCTGCTCTTATTATTTCCCCAATCATTTTGTCCCACAGATAGGATGGGGACTCACTTAAGGACTGACGTATAAATTCACTGAGCTATCCACTACTGTTAAAGAGTAGAGATTGCATGAAACCACAGAGAGAGAAAATAATAACCCAGTTACCAAGCAGTGAGTTAGCTATGCATACCGGCAAGAAGGGTTTTGTGATATAACTTCTCAAACTTTCATAAAACTTCATCATGTCTATCAATAAAAGAAACAATAAAATTTTATTGATCCACTTACGGAGTATCTTGAAACTATTATGAAGAGTTGAATTAGTTCTGTGTCGAGAAGAAAGCTCGTGTGTCTTATTAAAAAGATTTTATTATACACTCTAAGTAATGATCAATTAAAGAAACATTAAGTATACATGTTTGTGTATGCTTAGACAATTTTATGAACAAAATTTAAAAGGAAAATTAGACTTTGAATCTTTCTCTTTTAAGATAGGCTTTCAGGAATTTCTAAAGTACCCTCTAAAATTATTTATTCATTATTTTATGGGCATGAGGGTTTGCCTGTATATATGTAGATAGCATATATGTGCACTATATATGCGCATGTGCCTGCCCATGTAATTGAAGATACAGGTGTTTGTGGACCACCATGTGGCTAACCTTTATCTTCTGTTAGAGCAGTAAGCAAGCAGTCTGAACCCCCAAGTCTTCTCTATAAACCACCCCTTGCCTGTACATACAATTTTTAAGTAATGGTTTAAAACTCACAATGAAAACTTTTTTCTAGGACAGCTATGTGATTATGTGAAAATGTTATCCTGGAACAGTGCCCTCTTATCAGGAGTTCAGTTAAGTAAAGTTGGCAGGTTTCTAGAACCCCCTTAAGGTGGTTTCTTCACCCATCAATAGAATAATACTAACACTGGCAGTTGATGTAATACATATGTATATATGTGTGTGTATATATATATATATGCCCAGTACACTGAAGTAAATTTATTTCTTGATACTCACATTTGCATTATGAACACCTAGCATTAGACCTAAAGTGTGTTTTTTAAAAAGAAAAAAAAATGAACATTGAATCCTGAAGTCTGGTGAATTAAATCCCCCCCCATTAGAAGCAGAATTGCTGTATATAAAATAATTAGAGAAGCTTAAACCATGCTTTACTGTAGTGAGACGCGTGGGGCCGCACCTTAAAGATGGTGCTGGCTTCCGC